>VZTD01001883.1:0-11317 GCA_013397725.1 Rhagologus leucostigma
GGCTTCCCGGGGCCGGGCCCCGAAGGGCTGCGGGGTGGGCTCGGAACGGGGCGGTGCTGCGGTGACCGCGGCCCGCGATCCTGCGTGGGCGCCCGGGGGGGCTGGCGGATGTCACCGTCCCGCGCCCGTGGGGTGCTGCTCGGACCCCCGTGGGCTCCGTTGCTGATCTCCGTGGGGTCCGTGCTGCCCTCGCCCCTGCAGGACCCGTTTGCTCCCCCGGTTTGGTCCCTCCGATGGCAAAGTCTCTCCTGAGTTCAGCGTTTGCCATGGCCAGGCCTCCGGGAGGTGGGCACGGGCTCCAGGGTGTGGCCACCCCCAGATGGCACATCTGGGGTGGCAGCCACACCCTGGTGTCACCTGCCGGGAGAGTCCTCTGCAGCTGCAGCCTCAAACCTTTTCAGTGCCTAGGGAGAGGAAAAAGCATCTTACACAGGGATCGAGCTCTATTTTTCGCAGGAAAGGCCACAGCAGCCTGAGGCAGGAGACGGCCCGTCCCCTCTCCTGGGGGTGTGGGGGCTTGGGGAGCGGTTTGGGGCCGGGGTCTGTGGGCAGTAGAGTGCTGAGCTTGTGGGGCATGAGATTGGGAATTGTAGACAGCACCGTGAGGGGTGGCAGGGTGAAACATGGGGCTGCCAGAACCGTGGGAAGGCAGAGAGCCAGGGCTCCACTGAGGAAGGCCGTGAGGGAGGAAGCTCTTCCTGCAGAGGGGAATTACTCCACTTCTCCACATCATATTGAACCTTTTCCCACTGTTGCCTCCAGCTAGACTGTGTGTAAAAGGGGTGCTCCAAGAGGCATTTCAGGCTGGGTGATGGTCAGAAAGCCAGGCTGGCACATCCTGAGACAGGCACATGACCCCAGGTTCATAAAGACCTGCCTTATTTGCATCCTGGTGCAATTAAAAACAGACAGTTTGAGTAACAGCCTCATCCTGCAGCTGCCTCACCCCATCCCTGCCGGAGTCGCACCCAGGGTTGCACGGTGCTGACTGGGAGAGCTCTGCATCCCACCGTCGTATCCTCCGACACACCACTGCTCTGCCCCATTTAACTAGAACTTTTAAAATCTTCAGGATGGGATAATTTGCACCAAAGGACTTTAAAAGGTAGTGGTGAAAAATTCTGCGGCTCTCATGTTCCAGGGAAATAGGAAAGTCTGGGGAATAAGGGGCATTCTCCATCAGGGAGTGGAGCTGATCAGGTACCAGTCATGGACTAGCTTGAAGAAATGCCAATGGGAATGATCCCTTGCAGCAAAAATATGATGAGGAACCCTCACTGGTAATTCCTCAAGGGAATCAAGCCGGGCCTTATGCTGCAGGGGGAACTCGGGGCTCCTTCACCTCCCCTCCATCCTGGGAACACATCCCCCGGGACCCGCCAGCTCTGGGCAGCCCCAGCTGCTGCCTCAGCTCAGCATTTCCTCCACACTGCCTTCCTGGGCAGCAGGACTCCTGCCAAGCTTTGCTGGTCCAAGGGCACCCATGAGCCCTCCGAGTGCTCAGGGCAGCCTCTGACCTGTGTGTCCCCTGCCTGCTCTGGTCCCCTGGGCCACCAGGGCCTGAGCGCTCAGCACTGACCTCGCCTGCAGTACTGTTGCTGCTGCTTTTGTCATTACTGCTCCATTTTGTGTCTCTTCTTTATTTATTTCTCCCATTCCCGCTGTTTTTTGGGCAGAATCCACATCGTTTCCCCCTCCCTGAGCCAGAAACCAGAACACGTTGGCTAACGCACCCAGCTGGGCATGGCACGCTCTGCTCCTGCCAGGCTGCCATGGGGAGACCCTGGCCCTTCTGGGAATCACGTTGGTGTCTGCCGTGGTCAAGCAGCCAGGCTGGCAGGCGTCTCTGGATGAGCTGGGATCACGGAGCCTTCTCCTCTGGCAGGGTGGTGGCAGCTAATGGCAGCAAAGGCGGCTTGTAGGTCCTGGCACCAGAAGAAGAGGGATGAGGTGATGCCTCATGTGCTCCACGGCACCTCCGTGTCCAGGCCTGGTTCCACCCTGGACACCTCAGCTTCCGCTGGGAAGGTGGGGTTGAGGCTGAGGAGCCAGGGGACAGGTGTCCCTTTGGGACAAAGAGGGTGTCCACTGCTGCGGGGTCTGGAGGTTTCTCACTGGGTTTCTTGGGACTTTTCTGAAGAAGGATTCTCCGTGCTGCTCCCTCTGAGGTGGGCAGAGCTCACCTGGGTTTGGCTGGTGCAGTGACGCTGGCGAGAGGTGTCGCCTCTAACTGCAGCCCTCGTCCTCCCACGTTCCACGGGCTGTCCCCACTCCAACAACAAACACTGGCAGCATGGGTGGCAGTGCAGACAGAAGGTGACAGTGTCAGAGTGGCTGCCTTGTCCTCCCTGCTGGCACTCGGGGACAGGGCATGGTGGGCAGGGAGGCCACGAGTCCTGCAGGGTGTGACAGGCCAGGCTGCTGCCTGCTGTCCTTCTGTGCAGCCCCTCTTCCCCCTGCTCCCCAAGGGATCTGCCACTCAGGAGGGACATGGGACAGAGTCCCACCTCCTGCGTGAGAAACTGGATCTGTTGTGAGCTCAGAGGCTGACATTTTGAACCCAGCTGCTGGGGCCAAAACAAGGCTGCTCCTGCCTCAGGAAGGGAATTTCATGGATTGAGGTTTTGGGTGGCTTCCTCTTGGACCATCCAAGGGAGCTTGGGATCGGCTTCTTCCTCCTTATCCTCTCCAGGCCTCCGTGCCGGCTGGAGAAGTGTGTATCGCCTACGGTGAGCAGCACAGACAGGAGTCAGCAGGCACACACTGCCTCTGCTGCCCTCCTCCTCCTCCACATCCCAGGAGAAGCCCTGGGCTGGGAGGGCACCGCTGACCGGTGGGAATGTGGGATCACCAGGACAAGGCTGGGAGGAACCATGTTGTGCCTGGGAGCCAACGGAAGGTCTGGCAAGGGCAAGGGCAAAGTGATGGAGGGGAGGAGGATGCAGTAGGTGAGCAGAGGTTGGGGTGCCCAGGGGAGCCCCAGAAAGCAGGTGAGGAGCCCTGCAGGGCTGGCAGGGTTCAGAGGGGTGACCGCAGGGAGCCCTGGCTACACTCCAGCCCTTTTCCATGCAGCAGGAGGCTCTGGAGAGTAGCTGACCGTGGGCAGAACAGGGCCTGCCCCTGCTCCCAGGCTGCCATGCCAGATTCCAGCTCCTTTAGTGTCTGTCCCCCAGCCCTGAGCTCCCCAGGTCTGGCCTCGGCAGCCACCGGGGGCTCCTAATTATAACAGCAGACAAAGAGCTGGGCTCTGACCGCAGTGCTGCATCTGACAGCCTGTGCCTGGGGACGCTGGAAGTGCTGCTGGCAGTCCGGGCAGTGGCCGGGCTGTGTGGGGGCTTGAGGCCCCCCAGGAGCTGGAGGGTGGAATGGCCGGCAATGCCCAGCCTCAGGCATCACCCCCAGGCTCCCGGCTGCTGCTGCTCTGCCAGCTGAGAAGCCCCCATGGAGGCTCCAGATGGCCTTGGCTTGGGCAGGACATGAGTGGCCAAGGAAGGTCCAGTCAGGAGCAGAGGTGGAGCAGGAGCGAGGAGGGGGCTGAGGCGAGGAGGAACACAGGGGCTGAACCGGCCCCGCATCTCCCACAGGCACTGAGTGGGCAGGAGTGTGTCCCAGCATGTCCCAGCGGCGTTCCCGTGCTTCTCCCTCCTGTCTCTGCAGCGAGAGCTTGGGGTTTGCCAGAGCTCTGCTGTGTGCAGAACGGAAGGTGCCACCTCTGCGGTAGCTGTGCTCAAACGAAGCTGCTGTTGTAACACTGGCCAGGGCACACGTACACACAGCTGCCTGCCAGGAGGACATCTGCCTCTGCTCACCCTTCAGCTTGGCCTCGATCCTGCCTTTGGGGATCCTCATGTCCCCCCCGGGACCTTTTTGATGCGCGGGCTCTGCTGGAACTCGACCAGGTGTCCCCCTGCTCCGGGATGCTGCTGGTTCGGGGCTGGGGTCCCTGATGCCCTGGTGCGGGAGTGCAGCACTGTGCCTGCTTCCCACCGGCTGTCACTGACATCCCACCCTGACGTGTCACTGTGGGAGCTGCAGGGTGGCAGCTGGGACAAAGTCGTCGGGGGACACGGGGATTTCCCCCTTTCCAGGCAGCAGGGTACAGGCAGGGACCCTCGGTCTCTTGGAGACCCTGAATGTGACAACACAGCCCGAGCGAGTGGGTTCCCGCTCTGTAGGGTGACAAGGCTGGCGAGAGCTCCCCCAGGATGTTCAGAGCTGCAGCTATCGGTGTCCCAGCGCTGTCACCGAACCGGTGTGAGGAGCGGTGGGCGACAACACAGGCAGCCCCGAGCCACGGCGGGCCCCGGCCACCCGCGTCCCTGGGAATGGCCCCGCTGCGGGGCGAGGGTCCCGAGTACAGCATCTCGGCAGCATCTCCGGCTCAGGTTGTGCCGTGCTGGATACGGCATCTCCATGGAAACCCCCGGCTCGGGCGGTGCGGGCTTGGGAGATGCCATCTCCACGGAAACCGCTGCGGCGCCCGGATGCGGCCGGGATGCGCCGGGCACCGGGTACCGCGGCGGGAGGGACGGGTGTCAGCGCGCCCCCGGTGCGGGGCGACGGAGGCTGCGAGACCCGGGGAGCAGGGACCAGTCCTGTCCCCGGCACGGGACAGGTTGGGGGGAGCATTTCTGAGCGTGACGTTCCAACCCCAGACTTGCCTCCCCTGCCCTGTTTGTCCCGCGCTGTGCCAGGCGGAGCCTCTCGCCTCTGTCCGGTCCGGGGGGGCTCAGCCCCTCTCCCACCCAGGGGAGCGGAGCTCAGGCCCATTCCGGGCAGGACTGTTTCCAGCCCATGGAAACATGGGGGAAATGGGGGCTGGAGGTGTTCAGAGACACGGAAATTCCCCGATCCCAATGAGCAAAGGTACAGGACCCCAGGGATCCAGGGGTGCTCCATGATGGCCCCAGTGCTCGCACACACATCCTGAGCTTGGGAAGCCAGAGGGACAAGATTTCAGCTGCAGAAACAGCCCAGACGAAATATTTTACAGGTTATTTATAGCCTGCTTTAAAAAAAGATAACAAAAAAGAAACAAAAAAACCCCAACCCCCGAAAAAACAGCGACCAAAAGCCTTTTGTTTGTTGATTTTAAATCTGCCTTTTACTCCATCCCGCTCCCACTGGCCTCCCGGGACGCCGGGTGCAGGAGCCCGGCGGCACCCGCAGCTCCCCGGCGCTGGAGCGGCCCTTGCTCTCCGGTGGGCGCCTGCCCCGGGGGCCCTGGCGGTGGCCGTGCTCGTCCCCAGCCTCAAGGCAGCGCCGCCGGCCCTGCCCCGCTGCCCACCGCCCGTGTGCCAGCCAGGCTGGGCGGCCGCGGACCGGGATTAGCCCCCGCTCCCCGCTGGCACNAAAGTAGGCCAGTAAGAGCAACCGCAGCCGCTCGCGGCTCTCGGGGGACGCGGCGCTGGGGCGGCCGAGGGAGGGCTGCGTGTTCGCACCGCGGCCCCGGGGCTCCCGTGGCCGACGCGGTGGCCGGCGACAACGGGGCTTTGTCCAGGTTCTCCCCGGCTCGCACCCTGTGTGGCAGCCGGCGGCCGGCCCTGCTGTCACGGGGAGAGCGACGATCAGGCCGGGGAAGTCCCCTCAGGGAGCCACCCCAGCCCGCAGCCGTGCCAGGGTTCCCTGGCCCGTTTCTGTCCCCTTGCAAAGGGCTCCCCCCGCTTCCTCGCTGCCCTGGGAGCTGCCAGTGGGCACCCCTGGCATCTCCCTTTTCCCGTGGCAGACCTGAAATGGGTTATTAATTGAAAAACCCCAAGCTCCTGTGCCCAGTAAATCCATTTCTGCAGAGAAATCAGAGGGACAAGCGTTGCTCGATGTGGGGGCTCCAGAGCAGCGTGTGCTGCAGCGGGAGCCTGGAGGGGCTGGGATGTCAGCACCAGCAGTCCCCCCGCACCAGGGTCCCTCCCACTCAACCCAGCAGCTCATGCTAATGCTGTCCCCGTTTATTTTTGAAGCATCTCTGGATACTGGAAGCCCCAGTTCAAGCCAGTCCAGTCCAGTGCTGCTGTTCCTTGCAGGATGAGGCGGATCCAGCTGTGTGGCTACAGCTGTTCCCTCCCACGCTGAGCATCACCCACACTCGGCCTGCCAAACCCACCAGCTCCGTGTGAGGCAGGGATCCATACAGGGATCTGCACCTCGGCAGGTCCTGTCGCTGCTCCAGGTGATCCAACTTGTGACGGCTGCAGAGCTGCTTGCTCCACCGAGGCCTGAGCTGCTGTCGCACCTGCTGGCCTCGGTCCTCTGCAGGACCTGCACCTGAGGACTGCCCTGGTGCCACCATCTTCCCAGCCCTGCAGGGAGCATCACATCGGCACTGGGGAGGTCCCAGTTCAGGTCGGGGCAGGGCCAGACCTCGCGGGGCTGTGCCCCCCTCCTCAGGGGCACAGGTGACACCGCGCACGGCAGCAGCATCCTTTGCCGCGGGGTGGGCCAAATTCGCGGACTGAAGGCATGTGGGGGGTTCCCCCTCCCTGCAGAGAGCCAAACAGGAGGACAGCGCTCTGCAGGTCCTGCTGACCCCGAACCAGCTCTGCTCTGACAGCCCCCCAGGACCCTTCCCAGCCCGGGTACCCTGAGCATGCCGGGGCTGGAGCTGGGGAGGTGGGCTGGGTACTGGGGCAGCCCATCGTGTCCAGCCAGTGTCCGGGTTGGGGAAGAGGAAGGCAGAGCCGATGGCCAGGCCAGGCAGGGAGGGCCCATGGAGAAGGACAGGGACAGCGGTGCCGCAGGGATCTGCTGGCCTCAGTCCCCGGGGGCTGCGGGGGCTGCAGGCAAGTGGAGGGGCTGGCAGGGGACGCTGCCTCCCCCTGCTCAGGGCGCTTCACCTTTTACTAAAACAAACAGGAACCCCCGCTGCCCTTCACGACATCCCCGGGGGCGAAGGTTTTCCACGGCAGAGGGACGCAGGCTCTGCTGGGGCCACCGGCCTCGCGAGGGGCTCTCGGCGTCACGGCGCGGAAATGCGCTCCGCTTCCTTTCCTTTTTTTTTTCCCCAAGCAGCACAGCCGTGGCCCCATCACGGGCCAGCGCCCTCTGACCCGCCCGCCCCGGGTGCTGCAGGGGCCGGAGGCAGTCGGGCTGGGTCCCCGGCAAAGCCGCGACACCGACGGCCCCAGCCCCGCGCCGGCCGCCACTCCCCGCCCAGCCCAGGAAGAGCCAGCGCCGAGCCCTGCGGGAGCCATGGGGTACCCGCAGTCGGCACGGGGGGTGCCGGCGCCCCGGCCCCACAGAACGACCCCCCTTTCCTGGTCTGACCCAGCTGCAAGGGAGAAGGGTGGCCCTGGGGACAGGCCGTGCCCGGGCGGCGGTGCCGAGGTGGGAGGAGGCGTCCTTGACACGAGGGACACGTTTCCTGGGATCAGCAGCAGCTCCAGCTCCTGCGCTGGGGCCGGGGAGTTTCTCCAACTGGAGCTAAGCACAGCCCACGTTGGAAGTGGGGGGAGAGGCCTGGAGGGATCTCTGCCCAGTCGGTAAGGCTCCGGAACATCCCTCCACTTGTGCTGGATGCACCAAGCAAGCCCTGAGCAGCACCTCACTGTCACACTCCGAGGGGTGGCTGGGCGCAGAGCACGGGCTCGGAGGGGGGCTGCAGGAGCGGGGGCTGCCCGTGGACAGAGCCAGCTCCCAGCACGTGCAGAGCAGCAGCACCTCACAGAGCCGTTTCCAAGTGATCAGGTTTATTAGGGCTGAGCAGCACTCCGGGAGTGCAGGCGGACCTGAGAAACACCCCCGAGGCCAGGCTGAGCACAACAAGGTGGGGAGAAAGCCCCTTTGGCCAAGATTTAAAATTCTATATAGGTACAAAAACGGGATGTGAAAGACAAAGGCACAGCACAGGATGTTGGCAGCTATTCCAGCCCCTCACCATGCTCCCAGACCTGCCCCACTATGAGCTCTTGACCAAGCTCTTACCCTCAACTCAACCAAAGCACCTGGCCCTGCGTGGACCCCAAGGACAGGATGGAGGGCACCAGCCCAGCCTAGCCCCGGACACTGCCACGGCAGCCATGCAGACAGCACAGAAAGGGCAGCCCCGGGTTTTACTGCAGGGGAAGAGGTAGAAGGAACTGGACAGAACCAGGAGCTGCTCCTGGCTCCTCCGCTTGCTCCAGTTCGAGCCCCCAGGCTCCAGGCACAGAACTACTGCGCTCTGCGGCGCCGGGGCTGAGCCTTCTCCCGAGGCACAGCCTTCCCCCCAGGCACAGCCCTCCTCCCGGGCACAGCCTTCTTCCCAGGCACAGCCTTCTTCCCAGGCACAGCCCTCCTCCCGGGCACAGCCTTCCTCCCGGGCATGGCCTCCTCCCCAAGCCTGGCCCCACTGCTGGGGGCCGTGTCGGGGACGTCCTCGGCCGAGATGGGCTGGATGATGTGGCCGATGCGGGTGATGACACGAGGGGCTGTCAGCTTCTGGAAGCTGCGCTGAGTGTTCCACGTGGGGCCCACGGGCGTCCGCATGCTCTGCTCGAACTGCTGGTGCTGCTCGAAGGGGAAGGGCAGCTCGCTGACCTGTGGGGACACCGCAGGGGTAATGGCCCCGAGCCACCCAGCCCAGCTCTTCAGCCCATGCTGCCCCCAATGCCTGCTTCCCACTTCTCCAGGTCCCACTCACACTCTGCTTCCCTTTCTGCTGCCAGCAGAGCCCAGGAGGGCTGGAACAACCACCACCACCAAGGGAGCAGCCCTGTACATCCCTCCTCCTTCATTTCTGAGCTGTTTAACCTGGAAGCTAAGCATTGGGCAGGGATTACAGGCAGGGATTGTGGACGTTTTGGGAAGGGATCACAGGAATGCCCCAGGCTCGCCTAGCTGCTGGAGCTCTCACGGAGACCAGGTGTCCCCACCTGGTGCGCTGCCATGTGGATGTTGCGCTTCTCGCTCATGATGACGTGGGGCAGGTGCTCGTCCTTCCGCGGAGGCGCCGGCGGCGGCTTGATCAGGAACCTGTGGGCAAGTGAGGGGTCAGGGCCGGCACGGGGCTGGGCGCATCCCTGAGGTCTCCCCCGCTCACCTCTTGACCTTCCTGGCGCTGGGTTTCAGCCCCGTGCCGCCCCACTCGCCCCAGCCTGGCAGCACCAGGTTCACCGGCTGCGGCTTGGCCGCCTCCTCCGCCTTGCGCTTCTCCCGGCGGAAGTCGGCGACCACATCATCCCCAGCGAAGGCCTCCGTGATCATCCCGCGCTGCTCGATGCCACCCTCCTGCAGAAGGACAAGGCAGAGTGGGTTTAAGGGTTACTGGGGGAATTGGGAGAGACTGGGACAGATTGGGAGGCACTGGGAGAGGGTTTGTGGGTACTGGGGAGAGTGGGAAGGGGATAAAAGTTACTGGGCATTACTGGTGGGGGTTTGGGGTTACTGTAAGGGGGTTTACGAGTACTGAGAGTTACCAGTTTGGGGCTTCTCGTTACTGGGAAGAGGTTTAGAGTTACTGGTTTGAGGTTACTGGGAGTTACTGACAGGAGGTTTGGGGTTACTGGAAGGAAGTTTAGGGTTACCAGGAGAGGGTTTGGGGTTACTGGGAGTTAATGGTTTGGGCATTACTGGTTCGGTGTTTTGGGTACTGGGGAGCACGGGGGAGGCTCGTCCTGCTCACCTCCTCCTCCAGGACCACCGGCAGGCTGGGGCAGTCCATCTCCTGGGGCTTCCCGTCCAGCACAGCCTCCAGGCTGATCATCTTCCTCTTGGCTGGTGTTTTCTTGCTATGTCTGTCCCCAGCCCTGCCTTCCTCCTGCCGCTGCGCTCGCTTCCCTGCTCTCGGGGCTACCGCCTTCTCCTGCTCTTCCACGAGCTCCTCCTTGGCCAGACTCTCCACATCCTCCATGGTCTGCACGCGGCGCAGCTGCTGCGAGAGCAGGAGCTGCTCCTGGGCCTGAGGAGACGGCTCCGGCCCCAGGCTCACCAGCTCCTCGGCACTGACTGGGGGGACTGGGCTGTCCCCCGGCTCCTCAGCACCGGCCTCAGTCTCATCAGCACCTACATGTTGAGGGTAGAGATGGTCACTCCACAGGGCAGGAGAGTAAGGACAGCTGTGTGAAGCCAGCCAAAAACTGTCCCCAGATCCTCGTTCCTTTGTCCAGCCCCACAGCGCTCCCAGCCCACCCCACTCGGGGCCTCGAGCTCCTCACCATGCCCCTCGCTCCTCACCATGCCCCTCGCTCCTCACCATGCCCCTCGCCGTGCCCCTCGCAGCTCCCTGTCCGCTCCCGTCGCTTCTGCTCGAAGTCTTGCAGCAGAGCTTCTTCCTCTGACAGCTCCTCCTCCTCCTCCTCCTCCTCCTCCTCCTCCATCTTGTCCTTGCTCTCCACAGTACCCGGCACTGTGCCATCTCTGGGACCCTCTTGTGCCTCAGGCTCTGGGGTCGGGCCACTGGGCTTGCCCAGCATCCAGGGATTAGCCCCAGTGGCCCCAGTGGGCACGGGCAGGGCCGTGGTGTCCTCCTCGGGCACCTCACACAGCTCCTCCTCGGGCGGCTCCACCCGCACCTTCTGCATCAGCTCCTTGTTCCTGGCCAGCTGCTCCTGCATGGCCTTGCGGGCCTGGGGGGCACCGAGAGGCTCTAACCCAGGGCAGAGACAACACTCCCAACCTCCCCTGCCCACCTCAGCCTCCCCCCCTTCCCCAAGCAGCACTGAGGACCTTGCCACAGCATTTCAATGTATAAATGGGCTTATAAGAGACAGAGAGACTTTATACCATGGCTTGGAGGAACAGGACAAGGGGAAGTGGCTGCACACTGACAGAAGGCAGGGACAGATGGGATATTGGGAAGGAATTCCTCCCTGGGAGGGTGGGGAGACCCTGGCACAGGGTGCCTAGAGAAGCTGTGGCTGCCCCTGGATCCCTGGCAGTGTCCAAGGCCAGGCTGGACATTGGGGCTTGGAGCAGCCTGGGACAGTGGAAGGTGTCCCTGCCCATGGCAGGGGGGTGGAACTGGATGAGTTTTAGGGTCCCTTCCCACCAAACTCTTCTGTGGCCCCATCTCACCTCGAGGTCATACTTAGCCATAATGGCCCTGGATCGGGCCCATTTCCCCTTGTTCTGGTGCTTCAGGCTCATCCGCTCCTGGGGGAAGAGAAGCATCACACAGAGCTCCCCGAGGAGAAGGGCCCTCCTGAGGGATGGGGCAGAGGTGCAGAGGCAGCACCTGCATCCTGAGCTGCTCCAGCTCCTCCAGCCGTGCCAAGGCGGCCGCAGGGTCCGATTTGTGCAGCTGCTCGAACTCCTTCAGGGCCTGGCGCCTCCGGCTCTTCCTCAGCACGCGGTGGTACCTGCGGCACAGGGGCGGCTCAGGGCTGGGCAGGGCAGCCCAGCCCTC
>VZTD01001883.1:15743-29282 GCA_013397725.1 Rhagologus leucostigma
CGGTGCTGACCGAGCACTCTCCCCGTTCCCTCTCCCGCAGCCGCCGGCCCAGCCCAGCCCAGCGCAGCCCCGCGGGGCCCCGATGATGCCGGGCGCGCGGGCGGCGGAGGAGCAGCAGCAGCGCCCGAACGTGCGGCGGCCGCTGCCGCCCCAGTGACGACCCCGCCATGTCGGTGATGGTGGCGAGGAAGAAGGTGGTTCGGAAATGGGAGAAGCTGCCGGGCAGGAACACCTTCTGCTGCGACGGCCGCATCATGATGGCCCGGCAGAAGGGCATCTTCTACCTGACACTCTTCCTCATCCTCGGCACCTGCGCCCTCTTCTTCGCCTTCGAGTGAGTTCCCCGGGGACCCCGCGGGACGGGGATGGGGACGGGCCCGTGTGCCCGGGGCCCTCGGGAGAGGGAGGGGAGCCTGGCACGGTGCAGCCTGGCAGAGTGTGGCTCTCCCTGTCCAGATCTGCTTCCTCACCCTCAGCAGACTGAGCCCGGAGGTTTTGGGGAGAATGGGCCCTGCTGGAGCTTGTGACACTGGCCCTGCTTCCCCATGGGTCACCTTCTGTCTGGGACTTGGCAGTCCCTTTCCCGAGTATTCCTGGCTCCAGGATAGCCGGGGTGCAAGGGCACTGCTCCTGCAGCCTTGGGGCCCAGCCTGCGTCCCTCCCCACGGGGGGACGTGCAGCCCCTGCAACAGCCCTGCCAGGGAGGTGACCCCAACTGGAGGATTAATAAGGAGTGAGCTTGGGGGTCTTGCTGTCTGACCTACCCCCAGCCCCCCGGCTGCACTACAGCAGAGCCCCCGCAGTCGGAGCCATCCCAGTGTTTGGGAAGGATCCGACCACCCCTTACCATCACCTCGGCAGCCTAAAGACCTTCATCCAAACCCTTCGATCCTGCTGAAAAAGAGGGATCTGCCGCCTCCCCTGAGCTCTCTCTGGGAGCTGGGCTGGGGAGTTGGGCTGGCCTTAGACTAACCCTAAAATCAAAAAGCAAGCGAAAAGGGAAAAGCCTGTGTTTGTCTGGGCCAATGCTGTGGGAGGGGGCAGGACACCCCTCCTGTTGCCTGGTTAGAGGATGAGCTTGGATCAGCTAAACAACTGCAAAACTTCCTCTGCTCGGTCTCCATGGGCGTGTTTGTGTTCTGGGTCGGGAGAAGGACTGAAACAGGGTTGGGTAACACAAAAGCTGAGCCAGGAAGAACGAGTGGAAGGAGCTGCTCGCTGGCTATTCCTGCAGGTCCAAAAAGCCCTCAGCCCAGATGTTGTCCTCTTCAGCGTCTTTCCTAAGCCAGGGAACTTGTTTCCACATTCCCTGGCCCAGCGTATCTCTCCCTGCTTCCCTGCCCGAATTATCCCTGGCTCAGTCTGAATTCCAAGGTACCAAGTGACACCGCTCTTGGTTTGATGTTTGGGGTTTTTTCCATCTTAAAAATGGGGCTGAGTCTTCCTGCCTTACAGGAAGAACTGATAAGTGTTGCTGCTCCAGAAACGCTTATTGCTGCACCAGAAACACTGATTTGAGGGATAATTGCTCTGACTCCCTGTGGATCTTGCCCGTAGCAGGAGAGTGAACCACATCCCGCTCTGCCGTGGTTGCGCTAGGCAGAGTGAGCCAAGGCTGTTTTCCAGACCTAGGCTGTGGTTAGTCAGGAACGTGACTGGAAATTCCTTGAGAAGCCCCTTTCCGTACTCTGGCAGGCAGAGGCCTGTGGAGGGGTCGCTTGCACCAAGACATCCAGGCCGTGCCTAGAGCTGGAGGGTGGGCTCTGCAGGGGGAATGCTGCTGGGAACAGTATCACCTCTGAATTTTAGTTAAATCATCTGAGGGAGATAAGGAAAAGTTTGGGAAAATCCAAGTAGCCATTTGATTCTTTCTGTGCAGAACACCTCAGTGTTTTTTTTTCTGGAAGAGAGGGGATTGTTTTGAACTCGTTTGGGGATTTTTGAATTTGGGATAGGGATGAAATGTTGCCTTCCCAGCTGGAAACACTCCCCCAGGGTCTCTGTTTCACTGATCAGGCTGAGATAAGCAGCTTGGCTGCTCGGGAACCTTGCCTGCCCTGCACGTGTAGGGAGCTTTGGGTGAGCATCTCAGCCTTGATCTTTCACCGTGTTGTCCATTTGTGTCAGCGTTTGGCAGATTCTTTAGTGTTTGCATGGAAATTCCTGGTTTCCCCCGTAAAGTTCGTGTCTGGGTTTGGAGCGGCAGCCGGGGGTGGGCGGAGGAGCCCTTCCCCTCGCTGCCCGCTCACTGCGGGCTGCCTGTGCCGTGCTGCCTGTGCCCTGCTGCCTGCTCCATTCAGCTGAATCACTTGCGCAGTCACACCTTGTCTGAGCACGGCTCCGGGGTGCCTGGAGCCAGGATCCGTCTGGCTGCTCGCCCTGCACCGGGCTGGGCTTGATCCCGGCGCTCCGGGCTGCGCTGGCTCCGGTCAGCGCTGAGGCCGGCGGGGACTGGCCCCCGCGTCAGGAGAAAAGCCACCGCCGTTCCTTCCCAGCCCTAGAGCGATGGACGCGCTCGCGGGGCTGCTGCTGCTGCTGGTGGTTTTTTCCTCCGAGTTTCTCCAGTGCTGTCAGCGGCTCCGCTGTGTCCACAGGCGAGCTGGCTGTGCCGCCTCACCCCTGTGGCTGGGAATTTCCGTGTGCTGATCCCCCAAACCGCAGCGCTGTGGTCTGGGATCGGGCAGATCTCTCCATCCAGGAGCAAACAGGACCCAGAGGCTGGCAGAACTCCGTGCTGTACCTGAGATCCGACTCCTCCCTCCTAGATAAGGCGGAGGAAAGGAGCTGTGCTGGCTCCCGGGAAGGGCTCTGCAGCGACCAGAGTCCTCTGCCCAAGGGCACCTCTCTCACCACTCCGTCAGCAGGGAGCAGCTCCCACTGCTTGGGTCTGGTCCCTGCAGCGTCCGAGACCTGGGTTTAACTGGGTCTGCTCCATAACATGTCCCATAAAATACAGTTTCACCTCCTCTTGGCATTATTTCAGACTCCTAATGGTATGTCAACCCTGTGGATGGGCACTTAGCTGCTGTCTGCTAAAGGTGTTCCAGCACGAGAAGAGCAGATAAAGCACTTGTGAAATCCCTTTAGGAACTGGGATAATGGGATGCAGTGTCTGGGAGTTCCCTTTGCAGTTCCTGTCTCTCCTTAAGCGAGTTCCACGCTCAGCTGAAGGGAATGGGATTTCTTTTGTCTCTGGCTTTTCAGCACAAAACATGAAGTCTGTAAATGTTAGAGGCACGATAGCACCAGCAACACTGGCTCCTCACGGGAAGGGGCTGCTCTTGGATTTTCCAATGCCCAGGCATGTTTGTCACTTTGTTTTTCCTACTTTCTTAGCTTTGTAGAGGTGAAAATGTCTTTGTTTTCTGATGAGTTGAAAACATCTACACTGCACCTTGTGTGACTTTATTTTGTAGTTTTGATTTCCAAACCCCAGAGACCCAAGACTGACAGAGGAGTCTCTGAGCTGGCGTTACCTCTGGTTAGATCTGTGTCAAGCATGGTCAAAACTTACATGTGAGTTGATTGGTGCTTTTTAATCATTGTAATTTCTCTCAGTAGAAGTGAACATTTTGGTGTCCAGAGTTCAGCTTGTTTTGCTCCTGTTTCTGCAGGAAGTGGCCACTCGCGGGGTTTGGATTGACCTTTTTCTCATATGTGGGTTCCTTCTCAGGAGATGACTTCACTGTCCCTGCAGCCTCCACATCCTCTGTGGCATCCCCATTCCCGGGTGGATCTTGGGGTGATTTGCCTGTGTGGAGGTTTGAGATTTCAGCCGGGAAAAGAGCAATGACATTGGCATAACTCGTCTGTCTCCTGCCCCAGTTGGGTCAGAAGCACGTGGTGTGTGCTGACAGTTGATGTGTCACTGCTGGCAAATGGGGAGGGGTTCCATGGAGAGCTCCAGCCCTGCCTGTGCTGCTGGGAAGGGCCTGGACACAGGGTTGTGGTGCAGCTGGGCTTCAGAGCAGCTGCTTCCACGCTTGCCGCAAACACAGGAGCTCCTAGACACCATCCGTGGTGTGAACACCCAGCACAGCCAGGCCGAAGTGCCCTGGTGAGGGTCAGGCACCTGGGAAAGGCACAGCTCTGGTGGCACTCAGACCAGGCACACGGTGGGGTTGTGCTGTAGTTGAGCAAAGTTGAACAGCTGATTCGCGGGTGAGGTGTGGGTGAGTGATACTGCGGAGCTTGTGCCGAGCCCTGGTGGGGCCTGCCTGGGAGATGTGCTGCCCTGTCCCGTGGCTGCAGTCCCTGTCACCAGGGCTGGCATGGTGGCTTTCCCCTTCCTCCAGAGCTTTGCTCAATGTGCTGATTACAACAGACCTTCCCAAGCGGGTGCAAAATAACCAGCCAAGCACCATAGCTCATGGCACCTCCCAGCTGCTTCTCCCCCTGCTCCCCATTCCAATGATCTCTTTGTTCAGCCTTCCTGCCCCCAGCCCACCCCGCTGTGATGATGAGTTGTGATAGTGCTGTTATTGTCTGCTTTTTGGTGACAAAACGCTCCAGAGCACAGACATGGTGCTGGGAGTGGGGGAGCAGCATCCTCACATGCCAACAGAGCATCTCTGTTGGCTCTGAGCTCTCCCAAACAAAAGATCTTTAAATGTCTGTTCCTGAGCCGTGAAATTGTCTTAGAGATAAGACGTGGACTGAAGATACCCCAGTGCTAGCGAGTACCTGAGTACCAAGTCAAGACCTTGTGTGGCTGCTTTCCCTGCCGTGGACGTGTTCCCTGCGTCACCTCCCGAAGAGTGAGGCCCCTCAGCACAGCGGAGGATGGGAGGCACCTGGTGGGCTCCACGCTGGGCTCCGTGCTGGGCCTTGGCATGCAGTTTCACCATGGGGGGAGCTCCTCTGGCTCTTACCTCTGCCCTCACCCGCAAGGGGCCGCAGAAGCCAGCCCAGCTGAGGGAAGCTAAGCTAAGCCTGTGTGGAAGCAGGAGGGCCGTGGCTCAGCTTTAACACAGCTCATGGACCATATTGAAACCCACAATATGTTCATGTTGCCACAGCGCTTCCAAAAGCTGTCATATCAGCTGGACAAGGGTCAGGCTGCAGCCCTTTGGGGCAGACAATGTCCAGATATCACAGAATCATTTCGGGTGGAAAAGACCCCCAAGACCATCGAGCCCAACCTGTCACCACCTTGTCAACCAGCCCGGAGCACTGAGTGCCACGTCCAGTTGTTCCTTGGACACCTCCAGGGATGGGAAATCCACTACCTCCCTGGGCAGCCCCTGCCAGTGCCTGACAGCCCTTTCCATGGAAAAATTTCTCCTAATGTCCAACCTCAATCTCCCCTTGCACAGCTTGAGGCTGTGTCCTCTTGTCCTGTCACTGGTTGCCTGGGAGAAGAGGCTGACCTGCACCTAAATCCATGTTCCTAACCCCATATTTCTACCCCAAATGAGCTCCAAGGTTTTTATTTACTTGCTGACTGACTTGCAGCTGTCCCTGGACTTTGCCCTTGCAAAGGGAATGCAAAGTTATCTTGGGCTGCCTGAAGACGATAAGCTCGGCCCTCCAGTTCTTCGTCTGTGGGCAGGGCTGGGCACAGGGACGTTGTTTTGGGGAACTGCAGAGTGTGCAGCGTCTGAAATGAAGGATGTTGGTTTAGGGGCCAGGCCCTGTGTGTTGCTGTGGGCTCCTGGTGTTGCAGCTGTGGCTAAAGTGTGCTGTAGCTTCAGTGTGCAGCCCTTCTGTCCTTGTCACACGTGGGGACAGCCGCTGGAGTCAGGCAATGGCCCGGGACATGTTCCTGCAGTGGGCCTGCAGAGCCCGGTGCTGCCAGCTGGAGCTGGGAACTGCACTGTGTTTGGGGAATCTGTGGTGGGAACGTTGTCCAGAATTAAATAGTGCTGTGGAGGTCATGGAAATGGCCTTGCTTGGGATGGCAGCCCCCCTAGGGAGGATAATCCCTGGCCCCTCACCGCAGGAGCCTGATGCTCCTGTGGAGAGTAGCTGTGGAACAGCAGGAGTCTGGGTTGGATCCACTCCTTAGCAGAAGGGATAAAGGGTGGATCCTAGAAAGCCAGGTGCCTGAAAGCGTGGGTGCCCAGCTGCATCAGGAGGCACCTGGGGAAGGGATGTGTGTGAGGAGAGGTGAGACATGGCACAAGTGGTGGGATGTAGGTGGGGTTTCCCTTAAACCGTAGGAAAGCTCCATGGAAACTTCACCCCAACATCAGTGGGGCTTTCTGAAGGAATCAGGGTAAAATGTGTTTTTTTTTCAGCCCGGTATGTCTCTAAAACATGACTTCTGCCCAGGCCTCCCACACGGCCTGTGTTGCGGTGCCCATGGGGACATGGCTGTGGGTGTCCAGGAGCAGCACAGCCATGGTGAGATGAGTCCCATGCTCCCTTTGCATCTCCTCCACCAGCAGCATCAGCACCATAAACTCCTCGTTGGGCCTTGCTGCATTTACAGAGCAAACAAACCTTGTTCCCTTTTGAGCTGGGGGAGTCTTGAAGCAGGAGCCTTTCTGCTTTATTTGGAGCGTTCCAGTCCGTTGTCTCAGAACAGCCGAAGGAAGCCAGATGTCTTGTTGCATGGGAATGTTGCGCTTCCACAGGAATCCATTCCTGAGAAGCACAGGATGCACTTAATCCCAGTAATTTCTGTGGTGCTGGAAGCTGCTGCCCTTTAGGGGCCAGCCAGAGATTCCCACCGTCCCCACAGGCTTCCACGCCTTCCGGCTCTCCAGGCTTGGGGTCCCTGACCAGGCCTTGGGTGCTTCTCCCAGTGGTCTGGCCCATCTCTTGGCAGCAGGAATGTAATGGGCAAGGTCTTTCCAGCTGCCTGGTTGTGTTTCTGGCATTGCTTAAAACGGGAGCTGAAAACAGAACAAATGCTGGGAAGTACCTGTGCCTGGCTGGTGGAAAACACGGAGATGCTGTGGTGGTGCCCGGTTGTTGGAGCTTCCCCAGGAGTGTTCCCCTGTGGTGGGTGGTGGGATCAGAAGGATGTACTGAGCAGCTTCTCTGCTCCAGATCTGAGCAGTGCCCGGGCTCTGATGCCATGCCGGGCGCTCGGCCCGGCGCCGGCAGACTCTGACTCATCGCCTCCCGCCCCGTGTCCGCAGGTGCCGGTACCTGGCCGTCCAGCTGTCCCCGGCCATCCCCGTGTTTGCAGCAGTTCTCTTCCTGTTCGCCATGGCCACGCTGCTGCGGACCAGCTTCAGCGACCCCGGCGTGATCCCGAGGGCCCTGCCCGACGAGGCAGCCTTCATTGAGATGGAGATCGGTGAGTGTGGAGCGGCCAAGCTGGGGAGGGCTGGAAAAGCCTCTTTATTATGGCATATTTCTAGGTTGCAGTCCCTGCGGAGTTTATCTTCCTGGCTGGACCTCCAAAAGTGAGGATTGCCCCAATCTGCTGGCTCACTGTACTTGGCCAAGTCTCAAAAAGGCAGCCTGATCTACCTGCGTTCCTCTCTGGGAGCTGTTTCACCTGCTGCTTTCTGTCCCATAGCTGTGTACATACAAACTCAGTTTGCTTTTGAGAAGGGGTGCAGAAAGCCTGGAGTGGTCCCCTTGATCCTTCAGGGAGAGAGGAGGTTTGGTGGATGCGGGTGATAACACCCAGCCCACTCTCAACATGCCCACAAAAGCTCTGGCATCCCTTTTCCTGCCTCCAAGCTGCCAGGTTGGCTCTGGCCCGCGTGAGCAGAGCTGCAGCCTCCAGCTCCGGAGCCAGCGGGCTCCGATCCCGCTGGTAGGAAAGGCAGGGAAGTGAGTTGTTGTTTGAGGCCTGGCGTGTCGTAGCAGCGGGTCCGATCTGTGCCCGGCTCTCTCTGGCAGAGGCCACCAACGGGACCGTGCCGCAGGGTCAGCGCCCGCCCCCGCGCATCAAGAACTTCCAGATCAACAACCAGATCGTGAAGCTCAAGTACTGCTACACGTGTAAGATCTTCCGGCCGCCCCGCGCCTCGCACTGCAGCATCTGCGACAACTGCGTGGGTGAGTGGGGCTGGGGCCTGGGCCTGCCCCTGCTCCTCGCAGAGAGCCTCAGGAGAGGGACGGACCCGTGCCCAGGCTCGTGCTGGGCAGCTCTGGGCTGGTGGAGTGTGCAGGCTGCCTTGTCTTGTAGTCAAGGAGCTTGAGGTTTGCTCAGAACCTGGGGCCAGGTGGTTCCTCTTTGCCAGGACTTTGGCAATAACCGAGCCCAGCTGCTCCGTGTACATGTGCAGCCTGTTTTCGAGTTCCACTGGGCTCTGGCCTTGCAGGACTGGAGGGTTCCAGTGGAGAGTTGTGTCTCAGGTGACAGCAGCTCCTTCATCAGCACAGAGATTGTGCCATTCCCTGGGGTGCCCTGGTTGTTGTCCTCCTTCCGTGTATGTAATTGGCTCATGTGCAGCATCACTGCTCCAGGCAGAAATCCCATCCTTCTGCACTCCTTTCCTCCTCGTCAGATTCCCATTGTGTTTATGCAGTTCCTTGAGCCCTCTCCTGATTATTCCGGGGTAAGAACTTGGGGACCTCCAGGCCTTCATCTAACCCCTGTGCTGTGGCTGTTGTACCCCAGGGAGAGAAGACACGTGAGGGGTCAAGCTCAAACTCTGTCTTAATGTGCAAAATGACTCATTATAAAACAATTTTGGACTTTTTGACCTCCTGAAAGGAGGCCGGAATGTGGGGTCCTGAGTGAGCAGAGGGTTGGACTTGGCAGTTTGTGTCAGCCTGGGGGATTTTGGAAGTGGGAACACAGGAGCAGGGATCTAGAGGTGGGCAGGGCCATGCCAGGGCAGTGCTAATCTTCATCTTGGCTTCCCCAGAGCGCTTCGACCATCACTGTCCCTGGGTGGGCAACTGCGTGGGGAAGAGGAACTACCGCTACTTCTACCTCTTCATCCTCTCGCTCTCCCTCCTCACCATCTACATCTTCACCTTCAACATCGTCTACGTAGCACTGAGTGAGTCTGCCTGGAAAGCTGGATGGCTGGGAGGGAGGGAGTGGGGATACAGATGGTGTGAAACCAGGGAACTGGACTCAGTGGGATGTTCCAGATTAAAAAAAATCTCTCTCTCTTTGTATGGCAGAATCTCTGAAGATTGGGTTTCTGAACACGTTGAAGGAAACCCCAGGGACATATCCTTCCGTGGTCCCGAGGGCTTGGCTTCTCCAAAGCTGGGGGTTAGTGGGAACTGCATTGAAGAGTGGCTGCCTAGGCCACTGTGGGTCTTTCAAAGCATTTTCCCCCCAGATGACAATGTGGGGAGCAGTTTCCTGGCTTTTGGGAGGAGAACAAAACAGAAAACAGTGGCTAGGAGAGGAAGAGAAGTTGGTGTTTGTGGGGGCAGTAACAGGTGGGCTGGGCCTGCTCTCAGGCTGTTCCCAGTCCTTAACTGTTCTCACTGTACTGGAGGTGCTCATCTGTTTCTTTACGCTGTGGTCGGTGGTGGGGTTAACTGGGTTCCACACCTTCCTGGTGGCACTGAATCAGACAACCAACGAAGACGTAAGTAGAGCCTTCCTCTTCCTCTGGGCTGTCGCCCTTTCTCGGTGTGTCAAGGCTGTGCAGAACACAGGGATCTGGGGGCTGGGGCAGGGAGTCCCTGGAGTAAACCTGAGCTTGTGCCCAACTCTTTCAGATTAAGGGGTCCTGGACTGGGAAGAACCGCGTGCAGAATCCCTACAGCCACGGCAACATAGTGAAGAACTGCTGCGAGGTGCTCTGCGGGCCCCTGCCCCCCAGGTGAGCTCTTCAGGTTCAAGGCTCTTCAGCCTTGACCTTTGTCTTCCACCAGCACTTCTGCTGGGAAGAGAGGTGGGATTTGGGGAGACATGGGTCTCTGATGGCATGGCTGTGTCCTTGCAGTGTCCTGGACAGAAGGGGCATCCTGCAGCAGGAGGAGAGCACAGCTCAGGAGGGTTCGTGCCCACGGGGGCCCGGCACGCAGGAGCCCCCGGCCACGCAGGGCCCTGGGCAGGCCCAGGAGGGTGGCATGAAGCAGCAGGACGGCAGCATTCCTCCCCCCAGTGCCGTGAGTGATCCCCTTGGGAGCTGGGGGGGCTCTGGGACAGCGAGAGAAAGCTGAGAGTATGACTTGGGAAGGACAAAATGACACGGCGGGGCCGTGGCCAGAGAGGCTGCTGCTGAAAAGCTTGTTTGCTCTGACCCTGGAAACCAGCGTGTCTTGGTTTCCTTGGATTTCCCCAAAGGAGATCACAGCTGGCTGGGGTTTTGGAGATCAGTCCTGCCATGAGAGCACTCCGGAGCTGTTGCCCATGGAGCTCGGTGGGGCTGGGGAGGGCTGGGAGGTTGCAGACATCTTGTTCTGGTGCTGCATGTGAGCTGCAGGGCTGTCCCTGGGATCTCCATCCCTGGAGAAAGCTGTCGTGGCCCTGAGCAGCCTGCTCTGTGTTTGAAATTAGTTCTGCTTTAAGGATGTGGTTTGACAGGAGACCTCCAGAGTGCCCTTCCCACCTAAATTATTCCGTGAACGTGGTGGGAAATGGCTCGGCTTGCTCCTGCTTGGGTATGAGCTGCCGCTTCTCTGGTGGACACGGTCCAGACACTTCTGCTGGAGCAGTCCAGTGCTCCAGCTCTTCCTGAAGCTGCTGTTCTGCCTGTTGTGTGGCCCGTGGTTTGTGGTTTCTCCTTTTCCCAAGCCCAGCTGAGGGCGCTGCCAGTGGAGCTGGAGGCAGTAGCGGAGCAGTGGGGGCTGTGTGCTCGGGCTCTGCACTGGGGTGTTCCTGCAGGTCACTCTGCCCTCTCTCCCCAGGTCCCCGCGCCGTCCGTGAGCGACGCCGAGCTGCCGGAGGAGAAGCAGCGAACGCCTGGGGAGCTCCCGGTGCCCTCCCCGGACGCTGGGCGAGCGGAGCACTAGCATCTGCTTGGAAGGGAGAACTTTCTTGTTTTGTCTAATCAAAGCTGGAAGTGGTGGAGGAGAGGAGGAGAAGGGCTGGATGGCAGGCACCTGATTCCCCATGGCCATTTTGCTTTAGTCATTACTCACCGCGGTGCGGGCGGCGCTGGCCCTGCGCGGTGGCACAGGACGGCGAGCGTGGGTCACCACGGGGCACTGCCACCACCGAGGCAGGTCTGCCTGGGGCCGGGCCTCTGGCTCTGCGGGCTGTCCTGGATGCTCCATGCCGGCGCAGGGCTGGGGCTGTCACTCCGCCGGGCCCGGCTCTGAGCAGGCGAGGCCCTTAGGACCGGCCTGCTCCCTCCTGCTGAGGAATCCCCACAGGAAGGGGAGAGCAACCGTGGCAGCAGCGTCCTCTCTCCCCTCCTCCCTCCTTCCTCTAGTCGGTCGCGTTGTTTTGTGGTTGGCGTGTCAGGAGACGTTGTGGTGCCCAAAGGACCCAAACAAGCGGGAAGGAGTTCTGCTGGCAGCGGTTTTTAGGTAGCTTTCTCTGTGTGCCCCTTTTCATGTGGTTTCAAGGCAGCAGCTCTGAGGGGACCCTCCCTCCCGCGCTGCCGTGGGGCTCACACCACCCTGGGGTTTCCAGGGAGGGAGAGGGCAGCCCCTGCCCCTCCCTGGCCGCAGAGCAGTTGTGCCAGGGTGGGCTGAGCTGCAGGGAAGGGTCTGCCTGTGCCACTGGCTCCTGGCTGGTGCTGGGGCTGCGTTTGCTGCCGGGTGTCCGCACCGAGCCCTCCCCGGCTGTGGCACGGCCGCTCTGCAGAACCTCAGCCCCGATTCTGTGTTGTGTCATTGCGTCCCCATGTCCCCCCCTTGCCTTGCTCTGCAGTTCTCAGCCGCCCTAGACTGGCTTTGGCAGCCTTGGATCATCCCAGGATTGTGCCAGCTGCCCAGGGCTGGGCCGTGTGGTGTCGGTCACTTGTGTGTCCTCAACGGAGGAGAGGCTGGGGGATGGTGGGAGAGCTCTGTGCCATGGCAGGGCTCCCCCTACTCCACAGCCCCCGTCCTGCACTGGCAGGACCCTCACACCTGTGGGGTCCCCGCAGAAGCTGCTGGTAGAGGAGAGGCCACTCCGTGCCCTGGCAGCTCCGCATCCCACGCCACAAGCGCTGGGCACTCCCGTCCCTCCCCGCAGGGTGCGGTGGGTGGTGGCAGGTGGAGGGTGTCCGGCCTGGCCGGCCCGTGCGTGTGTCCGTGATGCTCCTGCCCGGCAGTGGGAAATTGCTGCTGCTCCGTCCCTGGCCTCTCGTGCCACCCTGCTCTCAGCAGTGGTGAGGAGCGGGCGCAGCCGGGATCCTGCTCCCTCTGGAGCCTCCCTGTGCCTCCCACCTCGCTCCTTGCCCTGGCCCTGGGCCGTGGCTGGCAGCGAGGGGTGTGGAGTTAAAGCGGCACCGGCACTGCCCCCCGTCCCGGGTGAGAGGGCAGAGCTGCCACAGCTGCTCCCGGCTGGAATGTGCCAGGGAGGGAGCCCCGGCCTCCGTGCCATGGCCCCGCAGCCAGCCCAGCCCAGCCCCATCCCGTTCCACCCCCGGGACAGGGGTCCTGCGCCCCACCCCGTGGGAGTCGCCCCAACACGCTACTGACCAAATCTCCAATTCGGTGTGAAAAAGTGTATTTTTTGGCTCTGCTGCTCCCTGTTCCACGCGGTGTGTGGAGTGCTGCCTGCCTGGACCTGCCTGCGCGGGTCGGGGTCTCCAGAAGGAAGGAAGGGGTTGGGTGAGGGTTGGGTGTTCTTTATTTTTCTCTTATTATTATTTTTTTTAATTTTAAAACAATGAAGGAAACTTAATTGGTTTGAAAATGGCTGAGCTGTAGCCCCTGCGTTGTCTGTGCTGCCCCAAGCCAGCTGCCTCTTCCCATTTCCCTGTGCCTTTCCAGGCCTCTCCATCTCACGCTGCCAGCGTGTCTAAGCTGTGTTATTTGCACCTTCCTGTCCCCCACGGGGGGTGAGAGGGGTCTCCGTGTGTCCATGCTGAGAAGTGACAGTGTCCTGGGAAAGCTTTAGCTGCTTGCAGACACGGCTTCCCTCCCCAGCTCCCTTCCTGAGCCTGCTGGAAAACCTGGGAAAAGCAGCCAATGCCTGCGGTGTCTTGGCGGGGAGCGCGGTGCCCCGGCGTGCCCAGAGCCCCTGGCAGTGGGGCCGTGCAAAATGTCCTGGGGCTCCTCGTGCCCACCCAGCATCTGGCTCTGGTGCAGGGGCCGAGCCGGGCCCCGAGGTGCCACCGCTGGGGCTCCCTTGTCCCCTACCAGCAGCCGTCCCCTGCAGTCCAGCTCTGCTGTCAGGGCCAGAGCGGGCAGCGGCAGTGCCGGCGGGCTCAGAGGGATTCTGCCGTGGAGAGAGCCCCCGGCTGCTCCTCGGGACCCCCCAGCTCGGCCTCCTCCCGGCTGCCATCCAGGGTCTCTGATCCCTCGAAGCAGCCGGAGTCCCGGGGAATGTCCCCTTTGGGCCCTGAGGGCGAAGGCAGGGCTTCGGAGGTGTCACCGTCCTCCGGCTCGCTGGCTGCTGGGAGAGGGCCCGTGGCGTTAGTGGTGCTGCGGGGGTGCCCCGGCAGGGGGTTGCCCACCCCTCCCCAGGACTCAGGGGTCACCCACCCTTCCCCAGGACTCAGGGGTTGCCCACCCCTCCCCAGGACTTAGGGGTTGCCCACCCTTCCCCAGGACTCAGGGGTT
>VZTD01001883.1:29301-43800 GCA_013397725.1 Rhagologus leucostigma
GGACTCAGGGGTTGCCCACCCCTCCCCAGGACTCTTACTGTCGTAGTCCAGGAGGAGCTCGGCGGCTGTCAGCAGCTTGGCGCGGTGCTGAGGGTCCGTGATGTGCAGTTCATTCAGGTGGGTCTCCCGCAGCTCCTTGAAGTCCTCCAGGGTCTGGTACCCGTTCAGCAGGAGGGTGGGGGTGTGTTCCTGGGTGTGGGGCGTGGGCAGGGGTGAGTGGGGCTCGGGTGGCTCCCCTGGCTCCCTCCCCTGACCCCCAGTGCTGGCCTGTGGCTCCCGCCTCAGTGTGGGTCCGTGGTGGGCACCTGCCCCCACGTTACCCAGAAATGCCCCCGTGTCCCCTCTGTGCCCCTGGGGTGCTTGGTGGAGGGACCCACGCAGGTGGGGGATAGTGAAGGGGAGGGGTTGGTCCCAGTGCTGGCACCCCGGTCACAGCTGGGTGCTGCTGTCCCCCGCGGCCCCTTTCCCCCACCTGCAGGTTGATGCGCTCCAGCAGCTCATGGAGGGTCTTGGGCTTGAGGCGCTTGTTCCGGCTGGAGCCCCGGCTCCTGCGGGCAGGGACTGTCTCCTCAGGGATCACATCCACGTAGATGAACTTGAAGGAGCCCACCCTGTTGTTGAGCAGCCCGGTCCAGGTGCCCACAGGCGGCTTCTCGATGATGCCAATGATGTCCCCTTTCTAGGCCAAGGGACAGAGGATGGTGGTGGGCACAGGCTTGGGGACAGCCAGGGAACACCCCCACCTCAGGGGGGTCCCCAGCCACCCTCCCTCCCTCCCCAGGGCCACAGCGGCCGTGGCTCACCCGCAGCTTCAGGGAGTCCTTGTCGTAGGGGCTGGGCGTGAAGTCGGTGTGGACGCGGGCCCGGCCGCAGAAGGGGCCGGTGTAGGCTGGGACAGTCTCCTCCAGCCGCCGGCTCTCCCCGGGATCACCAGGGCTGGGAATGTCACTGCCTGCAGAGAGGAGGGGGTCAGGATGTGCCCGGCTGGGGACACAGGGCCAGTGTCCCATCGGGGCTGGCCTCACCGCTGGACATCTGGCGTCCGAGGGCTGGGCGCCCATCCTCCTCCTCCTCCAGCTCCAGGTACGACAGGGGCACCTTGTCATGGCTCCGCTCTTCCACGCTGCTGGCTGGGGACAGGGGGCACGGGGACCCCTCCTCCTCCGCCTCTCCCTGCTGGGGGTACTGGGGTCAGGCCGAGGGAAGGGGAGCTGTCCCCCGCTCACCTGTCTGTGTCCCCACACCCCCGCTCACCTTCCCCTCGGCCAGCGCTCTCACGGCCATCCTGCCCATCTTGCGGTTCATGGTGCGGGAGATGACCGCCCGCCACTTCCTGCCCAGCTTCGTCCCGCTGCTCCGCACAGCCTCCTCGGGACTGGCGCTGCTGGCATCATCCTCAGGGATCTGCCAGGGGGATGGAGAGTCAAGGCAGAGCCCCCCACCCTGGGCAAGCCTCAGCAGGGTCACACAGGGCTGTGAGATCCCAAATCCCACCAGTGCTGAGACCCTGGGGCTGCTCCGTGACACGTGGGCCACTGGTAAGACCAGGAGGTTCAGGAAACCAGCTCTGAAATGGGCTGTTCCCGGGGGAGCAGGATGTGTCAAGGGGTGCTGCTGCACCAGGGGTGCTGGGAACTCACGTTCTCCTCCAGGTTGAACTCCTCGCTTGACACGGGGGAGCTGACCTTGGACTTGCCGAAGTCCTTGAAGCTGCTGGAACGCTGTAGGGAAAGCTGGGAGCAGGGGCAGAGGTGTGAGGAGGGAGATGGAAAGGTGCGAGGGCTTCTTCCCGCATTCCCTGCCCCAGTTCCTCCCATCCCAGGGTGATGCCAGTGCTGGGAAGAGTTTTTTGGCTGGCACAGCCTTTCCTGTCTGCCCTCTTCCAGGAGCTGCCGTGTGCCATGAACTCCCCAGAACTGGGATGCGGAGCTCTTGGTGCCTGTGCAGCTGCTTGGCACAGCATTCCCGGGGCAGGGATGCTCTGGTTTGGAGCCTGGCACTGCCGTGCTGGGAGCAGCCCAGGGCTGTGCCATGCTGCCACGCTGGCACGTGGGCCAGGACGTGGGGGGACACGGCTCTGCAGTGCCGCAGCTCCTCTCAGCGCAGGTGGACAGGCAGTGAAGGGCTGGTAGCACCAGAGGAGCCATGTCCCTGCTGCTGCCCACGGGGGCAGCTCCAGCACTGAAAGTTTTCCGTGTTCCACCTGTGAGTGTCACCCCATAGCCCAGAGACCACAGCCCCAGCATCACCAGCTGGCTTGCTGCCACCTCCACGCCTAAGCCATCGAAGCTGGTTTTGGATCTCGGTCCTGGTGCACCTCTCCATCCCTGCCCCTTTCAGTCTTTCTGTGCCCCCTGCCTGCCTTCCTCTCCCTGGCCTCAGGTGCCTGTCTCGCACGGAAGGGTTTCTCCACGCTGGGAGCGCCCTTGGTGCCAGCACAGCCACACGGTCCCGGGTGTCCCTCGCTCCCGGATGCCAGCACCAGCGTGCTCACACTGCGGCACGGTGAGCTCGGCTGCCACCGCCAGCCCTCTTGAGGCCCTCGGAGCACGCACCACGGTGCTCGCTCTGCCACCACCACCAGGGATTTCCGTTCTCAAGCAGCTCTGTCAGCTCCTGCGGCGGCCAAGGCCCTTCCCAGCCCTGCACAGCCTGGCCCTGTGCTGTCCCCTCTTTATTCTCCTCCTCACTGGCTCCGAGCACCCCTGAGCACTTGGCTTTGCTGTTCCTTGCAGAGGGCTGGCTCTCGGTGCGACACCCAGCTGCCCACCCGCTGTGGCTTTATGCGGCAGAGGGGATGCTGGCTTTTGCCCTGCTCCCACCCCAGTGCCCTGAATCCACCCGAGCCAGGTGCACTGAACCCCCCAGGGCTTCACGGCTGAGATAAAACAGCTCTGCAGCTGGGAACGCCACTGCCCTGGGGCTGGAGGAGCCCCGGAGAGCCTGGCAGTGGGATGTGAGTCAGGGCGCCGGGCTCTCCCGGAGCAGGGCAGGGAGGGGGAAGTGAGAGTGGCTGTGGCTGGGCAAGGGCAGGGGATGCCCACTGGGACTGGCCGGGCTGGATGGACCACCCCGGTGCGGGAAGGGGGACTTCACCCAGATTTCCTGCGGGAGCTCCCCAGCACGGAGGAGCTGCCAGGGCAGGGTGCGTGCCCGCCACGGGCAGGACCCCGCACCAGGCACTGCCCCCGCTCCCCGCGGTGACTTGCTGATGCCGATGCCAGCCCAGCAAAGCTTGGCAAGCGCTGAAGTGCCAGCTGGTGCGAGACCCGGCGGGGGATGAGGAGCCAGTTTCGGCCCCCGCTGGTGACTTCAGCCTCCAGCCTTCAGCCACAGGGTGGCACATGGCCGTGCCATGCGGGGGGCCCTCGAGAGGCCGTGGCACCGGCAGCTGGGGCTCCTGCGGCTCCGGTCTCGGAGCGGTGCTGCCGGAGGAAGCGGCTGGCGCACGTGACGGAGCTGCAGCCCGACCGCAGCACCTTGCACAGCCGCCAGCGCAGCCGCGGCCCCCGGGAAATGACGGGCGGCCGCCCACGCCTGGGGAGGCCGTGGAGGGGAAAGCACAGCCTCCCTCAGCACAGCCCCGCGGGTCCCACCGGCACCCGAGCTGGCACCCATGCTGATCCCGGGGGCTGTGCATCCCAGCCGCCCATCCCAACGGGACGGAAGCCAGAGTGGGCGGTGGACAAGACCGGGACCACGCACTGGCGAGGCCGCAGTGGCTCGTGGCAGCAGAGATGGACTGATGGCAGTCCCACGCTGTCCCAGCCCCCGGGGCCCTGCCCCAGCCCCCCGGCACCAGCCCTCCTGCTCAGCATCCCACGGCAGCCCAGGCTGGGACAGCGCTGGACGTGCCGGGACATCTGCGCTGCTGAGGGCAGCTGGATGCCGCCAGCACTCACCTTCCTGTGTCCCGGCTCCTTGTCCCCGGCGTTGGAGGGCTTGCGGCGGAGCATGGCGCGGGGGTCGGTGGCGAGGGCAGCGTCCGGGAGCGCCGAGCCCGTCCCGTCCCGTCCCGTCCCGTCCCGTCCCGTCCCGTCCCGTCCCGTCCCGTCCCGCGGCACCGGCACCGAGCCGGCAGCGCACAGGAAGCTCGCGGTCACATGAGAGGCGCTTGCAGCCGTGCTCGGGGTGGCTGGCGAGGCGCGGGCTGGGGCAGGAGGAAGGAAACCCTCCACCGAGCTGCTGCCCTGCCCAGGGCCCCTGGGTGGGGACGGTGTCTGCGCCCTGGCACCTCTGGGCCGTGCTGCCCCTCGGTGACGCCGCCCGTGCCCTGCCTCCCCTCGGCAGTGCTGCCGCCCCTCGGTGATGCCGCCCCTCGGCCGTCTGCAGACGGGCATCGTGTGTCCCCTCATGCAGTCACAGTCCCCAACCCCTCCGTCGTGCCCACCCCCGTGCCTGCTCATCCTGCTGGGACGTGATAGCCAAGCCCTCTGCGTGGCACTTGGTCGGGGAGGTGGGACATGCTCATGGTCACCCCGCTGCTGGCACCCGCGGGGACATCCCTGGCTGGGCTGGCTGCCCTGCACCTTCTCACTCCAAATCCTCCATCTTTTGCCCCAGAACTACAATCTGCCCAAATCCATCTCCTCACTGTCGGCGTTGGCTTGGTCGCCGCAGGGTTGGACAGGTGGCACATGCAGGGTCACAGGAGGGGGGTTGGGGGCCGGACTGCAGCCCTACACCGGCTGGCGAGGCAGTGCGCAGCACATCGGGCACAGCAGGGCACAGCAGGGCACAGCAGGGCCCGCACTGCTCGTGTTTAATCACAAACGAGCAAAGAGAATACAAGGAAACAAGGAAGTGAGCGCGGGGGAAGCCCCGGCCGTGGTGGGAGGGGGTGGAGGGGCCGCCGGTGCGGGCTCAGGCCCCCAGCCCGCTGAGCAGCACCGACAGCAGCGAGGCGAGGGCCAGCGTGCCCGCGGCGGCGGTGCCGGCTCCGCTCACCGGGAAGGGCTGGGTGCTCTCCTGCAGCCACTCGTACGCCTCCTCCAGCCGCTGCCGCCGCAGCTCCGGCCCCACGTGCGCCCGGATCCTCTCGTAGTGGGAGTTCAGGTACCGGATCTGCAGCCAGGCACCACGGGCAGCTGCGGGGGGGTGGCCTGGATGCTGCCCCCCCTTTGGCCCTTCCCATCCAGCTGCCCCGCACCCCTGCAGAGCTCATTGCCCCTCTTCATCCACGCATCCATCCCTGCTCTGTCCTTATTTACCCACTCCAGCCTCATGCCGTGGCCCTGGTTTTTTGCTGCATCCACTCCCCAGCCCCCTGTGCTGACCTCGCACCCCTGCTCTGCTCCCTACCCCGAGCACAGCCCCATACCTGCTCTGGGGACAGGAGGCTGAGGTCGATGAGGTTGCGGTCATAGGGCACCAGGGACACCAACTCAAAGGTCAGAAAAGGCTTCTCCGCGCTCTGGTGCTGCCGTAGAGAGGTGTCACTGGGTGTCCCCAGCCCCCTTGGAGTTGCCCCCACCTCTGACTCGATGCAGGCCCCCACGCTGTGCCACCCCTGTCCGCCCTGTCACCCCATCCCCATCGCCCTACCTCAGTCTGTGCCTCCACCACGAGGGCGATGTCCTCAATGCGGATCCCGAACTCGCCATCCCGGTAATACCCGGGCTCTGAGGGCCGGGAAGACGCCTGGTGAGCCCCCAACCCCAGAGGCTCCCCCAGCCCACCCCAGCAGGGCTGGATCTGGCCCCTGAGCGAGGCTGAGAGCTGACACCCCGTCCCTGCTTGGGCTCTGTGCCCGGGGTTGTCCCGGCGAGCCGGGGTGCTGGGACGTACCGATGGAGGTGAACATGCCGGCCTCCAGCGGCACGTTGTTGGACTGGAAGCCCACGGGCCCTGCAGAGACATGGGGTGGGCTGGAGCTCTGGGGATGGCACGTGCTGCAGGGACACCCCAGCAAGGACCACAGAGCCACCAAGGCAAGGACTGTGGGGCCACCATGGCAAGGACCACCCCAAGGACAACAAGGATCACGCCAGGAAGGAAGATCGTCCCAGTAAGGACCTTGAGACCACCTCAGCAAGGATCATAGGATCATCCCAGCTAGGATCATGTAGTCATCCTGGCAAGGATCATGGGTCCACCCTGACAAAGACCACAACACGCTGCAAGTAGGGATTCCCCTGCCCCTTGGAGAGGCTCTGCTGGGTGATGAGAAATCCCCAGTGAGATCCTGTCCTTGTCCCTGTCCCCATAGCTCAGCCCACATGCCCAGCACCAGTGCTGGTGGCACCTACACTCGTGGACTGAGAGGAAGTTGCCGATGCCGTGGCCGGTCCCGTGGCCGTAGTTGAGTCCGATGTCCCAGAGCGCCCGGCGGGCGAAGGACTCCACCGTTCTCCCTGGGGAACGAAGAGGCGGGATGGGGGCCAAGGAGCCTATGGGGCCCCCCAGTGCCCTCCTGCTCCCTGTGCCAGGGGTTCTGTGCAGGGCCAGTGCTGAGTTTGGCACCCACCTGCTGTGTTGGACGGGAAGACGAGGCGGGAGAGGTCGATGTTGCCCATCAGCACACGGGTGTAGGCTTCCTGTGGGGCATGGCCGGGGGTGAGCAGGGTGGTACCCAGACACCCACCCCTGCACATCCAGCCCTGGCCAGGACCGTGCTGCTGAGTGCCATAGGGTGTCCTGGGCAGTGCAGGGGGTGCTGGGCAGCACAGAGAGGTGCTGGGCAGTGCAGGGGGATGTTGGTTGACATGGGAGGGGCTGGTACCTTCTGGAGCGGGGTGGGCTCACCCCAGTGCACTGTCCGAGTGATGTCTGTTGTTCCGTCCCTGCAAAGGGGGGTCGTGAACGGGGCTGATGCAGCCCCAGCGCTGGCTTTGGGGGCCCTGGATGTGGGGCTGGGGGGGGTGTCTGTTCAAAGCTACGCACAGGTATTGCCCTCCGGTGTCAAAGAGGTACATCTCGCCCGCAGACAGTGTCCGGCTGCTCCCGTTGGAGGGGCTGTGAGGGGAGGGGGGTCAGAGCCCTCTCCCAGCTGCCCATTGCCCACCGCCCCCTGCCCCCTGCCCAGCACTGCCCCAGCCATACCTGTAGTGGGCCAGCGCCGCGTTGAGCCCGCTGGCCGAGATGGACTGGAAGCTGGGCCCGCGGCTGTGCTCCTGGGCCCTGGAAGGCAGCAGGGAGGAAGGGAAGTGCTGGGGCTCCCCGGCTGCTCTTTGCTGGGCAAGGCAGGCCTGGAGGGCAGCACTGACCAGCGAAGTGCATCGATGTGCTGAGCCCCCGAAAACTCATCCACCTGCCCCTGCGGGACTGTCTTCTCCAGCCACAGCAGGTACTGGATGACTGCCACCGCGTCCCGGACCTGGGGGTGCCCGGGGGCACCGGGGAGGGGGCATCAGCACCCTGCTTCCTCCGGTCTGCCCCCAGTGTGCAGGGGACTGCAGGGAGAGGGACAGCCCTTACGTGGGCAGCTCGCAGCATCTCCTGCTCATGGGCGTTTTTCACAGCCTTGGCCATCATGACAGGCGAGTAGCTCTCCTCCAGCAGCTTCTCCTGTGAGGGCAGGCAGGAGGTGGCACAGCTGCGTGTCCCCTCAGGCCCCAGGGGCGGCCACAACGCGGTGACATGGGGCCGTCGCAGCTCCTGCAGGACGCCTGCAGGACCCACGTGCCCCATGGCCAGGCTGGGTGCCCACCTGGGGGATGATGCCGTAGAGGCCGTAGGTGGTGTACTCGGTGCCCAGCCACACGGTGACGTTGCCCTGGGCGTAGCGGCGCAGGTGGGCGCTCACCTGCCCGTACTCCTGCAGCTCCACACACAGCGGCCCCGGGCAGCCCGAGCGCAGGGACTCCCGCGCCGCTGCCGAGAGCCGGGAGCCCTCCATGAACAGGCTGGGGAGCGAGAGGGACGTGGTGGTCACCTGCTGCCTTTGGTCCCCTCAAGCCCGGCCACGCCAGCAGAGAGGAGGGACTTGGGGGGCTCAGAGGGGATGCTGGGCTGGGAATGGGAGGAACTCAGGCTGTGAGGAAGGGGAGTGTGCCATGCCCTGGGCTGGGAGTGGGGGAATGGATTGGGAAAGATGTGTGGCTCAGAGAGAGAGTGGGTGGGGCTGGGCATGGCAGGATGTGGTGGCTGTGGGGAAGGGGGCAATGGGGCTGGGAGGAGGGTCCCATGGGGGCTGGCTCAGGAAAGGAAGGGTGGAAGGGGGGTGGGTGGTGAGCCCCCTCCATGCCCCGTGCCCACAGGGACGTGCTGCCCACCTTATGGTCGTGTTGGTCAGGAGGGTGTAGGAGTAGAAGACGGGGTTGTAGGGGATGTCATCTCCGCGGAGGTTGAAGAGCCCTGCCAGGAACGAGACCTCCGCGCCCGCGACTGCCGCTGCCCTCCCAGCCCCAGGGTTCGAGCCCGCGGCACCTGCCACGGCACCACCACGGCACCTGGGTACTTACAGGCTGTCTCCTCCAGCCCCGACAGCAGCACGGCTGTGGGGCGTCGCATGTGCTGCTCCATCCGCTGCCGGATCCCGGCCACCTTCTCCTGCCAGCTGCTCCCTGGGAGTTGGGCAAGTGGTCGGCTCAGTGCAGGGACCACCGTGGCCCCAGGCTTGGGGTGCTGTGGGTGAGCGCCCGCCCAGCAGCTGTGGGAGGCTGGGGTCAGACCTGTGAACTCTGCTGGGAGGCTGTAGATCTCGCTGGAGGAGGGAAGGGGTCTCTGGTCACCCCATGCCTGATCCACAAGGTTGGTCTCGAGGGGGAGCAGGGTCCGGCCGGAGCCGTGCAGAGCCCGGCTGTAGCTGTTCCAGGTGTCTGGGGGGTGAGCAGCCCGCAGGGTGGGGCTCCTGGTAAATCCGCACCCGGGGGCTGCCCTCCCGAGGGCAGGGTGACCCCAGTGTCAGCCAGCCCTACCGATGGAGAAGAGGAAGGGGTCCAAGCTGATGTTCCCCCCCGCAGGAACCACCTTCAGGAGCCACATCCCGATGGACTCGACCGAGGCTGCAGGGGAGAGCTGGGTGGCACCGCAAGTTTGCGAGGTTTGTGTCCCAGCCCACGCTGAGCCCAGAGGGGGCTGTGACAGGGGCTGGGGGGGCTCTGGGAGCGGGGAGACTCAGCAACCCCCATCCTGCCCCCACTGACTTGTCCTCTGCAGCTCCCAGTTGCAGTCCAGCTCCCGTTCTGCCTGGGTCCAGTAGCGGCTGTCGGTCCACAGAGCAGCCTTGTCCTGCGTCACCACAGCGGTGCCTGGGACAGGAGTGGGGGCTCAGGGGTCACCTCTCTCTCTCTCCCTGCAGCTGGCAGGGACCCCCAGAGCTTCTCAGGGAGTGGGACCATGCCATGCGCACGGATCCCCGGGAATGGGGAGCAGCGGGCAGGTGCCAGCCCCCCGAGGGTTTGGGGGATGCCCTCACCTGCAGAGCCGGTGAACCCGGTGAGCCAGCCCAGCCGCGCGTCCCGCTCGGAGATGTACTCGCTCTGGAGCCGGGATGGAGCCGTGAGAGGTGGCTGTGGGCGCCGCGGGGAGCGGCTCCCCGGGGGCGCGGGGGACTCCTGCCTTACCATGTGGGCATCCGTGGAGGGCACGATGTAGGCGTGGGCGCCGTGGGCCCGCATGGTGCCCCGCAGCGCGGCCAGACGCGCCGTCGTGTTGGTGGCCGTCGGCGGCAGGTACTGGTGGCACAGGGACACGTGCTGGGACTGGGGGGACCCCAGGCCGGGGGTCTGAGGAACGGGGAGGGGGGCAGGGCGGGGCTCACCGGTGGGTCCGCGGAGCAGTCCCGGATGTCATTCCTGGTGGAAGGAGCCTGTGGCAGCCGCCGCGCAGCACAGCCTGTGGGCACGGTGACACCCGGGAGCCTCAGGCTGCAGCCTGGGGGCCTGCTGGCGCTTTGCTCCAGCCCGGAACTGCACCAGGCAGCTGTGACCCTCGTCCCCAGTCCCAAATGCCAGCCAGCCCAGCTTTGGGGCTTTTTGCAAAACCCAGTGTTTTTAGCCCCAGGAACAGTGGGTGAAAACCAGCATCATCCCCCGCTTGAAGAGGAATTAAATCTGCCAGTGCCCCTGGCACAGTGGGATTGCCACGGGGAGCAGCTGGTGCCCAGCACAGAGGGGCTGGCAGGAGCCTGCCCAGAGCATCGCAGCACTGGGGCCGTGGAAGGAGCTGGCTGACAGCGGGGCTGTGTCCGGCCGGACCTGGCCTCTCCCCAGGGCTGCTTGGCACGGGGTCCCACCGCCACTGCCCGGGCTCTCCATCACCAGCTGGCACCTGGCTTCTCACCTTGGCCAAGAGCACACGGCTTGGGTCCGTGGGACAATGCAGGGTGGGGTCATCCTCAGCATGAGGGGTCTTGGGTACCTGGTCTCTGCACCCTGGGGGTTCTGCTCCTGACCTGTCACCTGCCCCGGGCCCATCCCTGGGGCAGCTGGGCAGGGTGAGCCCCGCGGCACAGTCTCGCTCCTACCCCGGGGTGCACCCACCCCTGCTTCCCCCAGAGCTGTGGCTGGGACATCCCACGCTCTCCGTGTCTGGTTCCTGGGGGTCCCAGATGTGCCATCCCGCCCCAGCGCCCACCCCACTGCCCACCGCCGGCCGTACCGTGGAGCAGGAGCGCCCAGGCTGCGATCCAGAGCGGGGGGCACATGGCTGCCCTGGCCGTGGCACCAAGGGGACACTGTGTGTGACAGGTCCCTCCTCCTGTGCCTTTGCCCCAGGGGCAGATGGATGCGGGATGGGAGGGACGAGGCCCCAGCAGATACAGGGCGTGGGGAGCAGGGTTTGTTGTCCTTTCGGAATTCCGCTGCTAAATAAAAGCAAACAGCAAAATCAGCACAAAGTCCAAAGATCCTGCAGGAGCAGGGGTGGGAGCGTGCCAGCTAAGCCTGGCACCACCTGATGGCCAGGGAGAGGTCAGGGAAAGGCTTTGCTCCCTGGGGAACCCCTGTGTTCCGGAGCTGTGGAGAGCTGACATGAGACCTCTGGGGTGAGGGCCAGATGCCCCCCAAGCCAGTCAGCCCCCAGGCCATCCCTCCTCCTCCACAGGACATGGAGCCGTGCAGGTGGGCACCAGCCCTGTCCAGTGCCCGGGACCGGCAGCCCCTGCTGAGGCTGCACAGGGACCTGTGCTCCATGGGAGGATCCTGCTGGGATGCGCCCTTTGTCCCGCCAGGCCCACCAGCTCCGCACCTCCGGGCATCTGCCTTGCTAAAACCTCATTATCTTCATCATAATGAGCCTTGACCCCAAGGCCTGTCACTGATTGCACGGGTACTTCCTCCAGCAGCTTTAATGACTCCAGTTGTGGAGGGAAAGGCTGGGAGAGGGGCAGACCTGCTGCCACAGGCACTGGAGGTGTCCATCCCTGGTGTGGACACAGATCTTCAGGGGTGAATGCACGTCCCCACCCAGGACAGGTCATGGTTTGGTCTGGAAAGGACATTAGAGATCCTCAGTTTTGATGCCCTGCCATGGGCAGGGACACCTTCCACTGTCCCAGGCTGCTCCAAGTCCCTTCCAGCCTGGCCTTGGACACTTCCAGGGATGGGGCAGCCACAGCTTCTCTTTTCCAGGGCCTCCCCACCCTCACAAGCAATAATTTCCTCCCTGTATCTAATCCACACCAACCCTCTTTAATTTGAAACCACTCCGCCTTGATCTGTTGCAATGGGCCCTGCCGAAAAGTTTGTCCCCACAGCCTCACATCCCCGCCCAGGCTTCCCGGAGCACTCCCTACAGGATTGTTGCTCATCACAGCCCGTGAAGATCCTTGGGATGTGACCCCTCTTCCTGGGCCTGGGGTCCCTGCAGCCCAGCTCTCACACGCTCGGCCTCAAGGCCGGACAAAGCTGGGTCTGTGTGGGGACCACGAACCCTCTGAGCTGCTGCCTCTTCCCAGTGACGCTTCATGGCCTGCGGGACAGACAGGTGTTTACCCACCCTACCCTTGCAGTGACCGTCTGGCTGTGTCACCACACTGACTGTCCAGCTATGTCACTGAACTGTCCGGCTGTGTCCCCTCGGGGACTGTCCGGCTGTGTCCCCACACTGTCCGGTGTGTCCACGCCCGCCTGTCCGGCAGTGCCACCATTCCCCCCGCCGTGACACCGCTCCGACTGTCCAGCTGTGGCACTGGGACCCCGCTCACCACGAGGTGGCACCAGGAGTGCGCCGTGGAGCCGCACAGACCCCTGTCCCTGTCCCGTGTCCCGCTGTCCCGTGTCCTGTCCCTAAGCACCCTGCAGCTCTGGCCGCAGCAGGGCCGGGTGCTCCCCTCGCCACCCCGTCCCTCCGGCTGAGCCCCGGAACGCTCGTGTCACGACTGCTCTCAGGCTGCGCTGGTCCCCCCTGCGTGAGAGGAACCCAGGAAGGGGCCGTGGGGGTCCCCATCGGGGGCAGGACAGGCACGGGTGGGAGTGGGACACCAGAGCTGCAGCGATTGTCTCCCAGCGATGCGACGCGGTGCGTGGGGACAGCCAGGCAGCACTTTGCTGCCACCCTGTTCATTAGTGACACGCGTTCACGATGCTTCATCCTCCCAGCCTGGTTCCTGCCGGGGCCGGGGGCTGCACCCCTCACCCCACGGCTGCACCCGTCCAGGGGGTCCGCACGGGGAGCAGGTCCCCACCCCCTTCATTCCCACCGCTTGAGCTCCAGCCCGCAGTGCCATCGTACCCAGTGCCATCCCCGGTGCCACCATCTTCAATGGCATCCTCCTCCTCCTCGCCCAGCGCGGGGGGTGGCACGGGCCGTCCCTGGGGACCCCCGGGGCCGCGTGTCGCTCCGAGCCAGCGTCAACAGGACGAAGCTCCTTGTCCGCCGTGCGTCCGGTGGGGCCCGTCCCTCCCGCGGGAGGTTTCCTCGAAGACGAGCCGGAGGAAGGCTTTGGGGGGACATCCTCCCTTTGTGGGCTATTGTTGGCCTTCCGTCACCTGCAGAGGCCGCGGGGTGACTCAGGCCGGGCTGACGCGCCCGGCAAACAGGACGCGGGGAGGGCGTGCGGGCGCAGGAATGCGGAAGCCGTGGTGGCACCGGGATGCTGCCAGGATCCCTGAGGTGCCCTGGCAGGCAGGCTGTGCCTGGGGATGCCCGCCCGGGGGTGGGCTGGGGGGTCCTCGCTGCACCGCGGAGCTCGGCAGCGGGGCTGCAGGGATGAGGCTGCAGCTCCTGGCCCCCCCCGAGGAGCACCCCCACTTTGGGGTGCACAGCACTGGCGGGGAGTGCTGAGCCCACATTGCCTCAGAAGCGGGGGCTGCAGGAGAACCTGGCTGGGGTGAGGGGCCACAGCCAACACGGCTGGAACAGGTTCAGGGGATGTGCCACTCCCGTGGTACCACAGACACGTGTGGGGCTGACATGGTACCCACACACCCGGTACAGCCCCTCCTCACATCCCCACACCCCTCCTTAGCCCCTCCTACAGACCCCCCAACCCAGTACAGCCACCAGCCCCTTCTACAGGCCCCTCACACACCCCGACACCCCTACAGCCCCCCCATACACCCCTCTTTGCCCCCACACCCTGTCGGGGCCACCCCCCTCACCCCGCTGGCAGGGGCTGTCCCAGGGTGCAGCTGTACTTGTCACCCACCATGTGGGGGGCTCACCCTGGCCGGGTGCCAGGTGTCCCCAAAGCTACTGCATCACCCCCTCCTCAACTGGGCAGGGAAGGAAAATACAGGGAAAAGATGGAGGTAAGGACTGGGATGTCACCAGGTACCGGCAAGGGTAAAACAGACTCAGTTTGGGGAAATTAAATGAATTTGATAAAATCATGGAATAATGGAATGGTTTGGGTTGGGAGGGACCTTAAAGCCCATCTTGTTCCAGCCCCCTGCCAGGGGCAGGGACACCTTCCACTGTCCCAGGCTGCTCCAAGCTCCATCCAACCTGGCCTTGGACACTTCCAGGGATCCAGAGGCAGCCACAGCTGCTCTGGGCACCCTGTGCCAGGGTCTCACCCCCCTCACAGCCAAGAATTTCTTCCTAATATCTGATCTAAATCTCTCCTTTTATATATTTATCACCAGTCAGATCAGAGCAGGGTAATGAGAAAAACCCCCAAACCTCAACCCCTATTCCCACTTCTCCCTTCCTCCTGGGCCCAAAGTCATGCCCGATTTCTCTCCCTCCTCCCCTTTGGAATGGGGGCTGTGGGCAGTTCACCACACACCGACCCCTCTGCAGACACTGCCTGGCTGGGGGGCTGGAGGGGACTGTGGGCGGGGAGGCAGGACAGTGGAGGGTCCCAGAATCTGAGGGTCAGGCTGGGAGGGGGGTCCCAGGAGCAGGATGGAAGGGCACATCCTGGATCCAGGCTGTGCAGGGATCCCAGGCCAAGCTGGCAGCAGTGTTAGGGTCTGGGGGCCATTCTGGGTGTGGGGGGTCCCAGTACCAGTCCTGGGCCAGGCTGAAGGCGTGGGTCCCAAAGTCAGTGTGAGTGCGGGTCCCTGGACAGGCTGGGGTGGTCTCAGAGCACTGGGGACGCGATGAGGGGGCTGTGGAGGGGGGGAATCCCCCGGAGGATGTGCCGGGAGGGGATCAGGCAGCAAAGACGGA
>VZTD01001883.1:46862-69851 GCA_013397725.1 Rhagologus leucostigma
CCGCGGGGCTCTGAGAGCCACCACCGCCATCCGCGGGCCACCACCACCACCCGCGGGCCACCACCGCCATCCGCGGGGCTCTGAGAGCCACCACCGCCATCCGCGGGCCACCACCACCACCCGCGGGCCACCACCGCCAGCCGCGGGGCTCTGAGAGCCACCACCGCCACCTGCGGGCCCTGTGAGCCACCACCGCCATCCGCGGGGCCTGCGAGCCACCACCGCCATCCCGCGGGGCCACTGCCAGCTGCCCTGAGAGACCCTGCCACCCTCACCCTGCTTCACGGCCACCCCAGGAGCCACTGCCACACACCTTCACCCCTGCTGGCCACCCCACAAGCCCCCAGGAGCCACTGCCGGTGCCCCCATGACGGTCTGGGTGGGTGGGCAAGGCTTGCCCGCTCACTGCCCAGTCCTGTCCTTGGCCTCGTGCCCAGTTTTCCAGCCCCAGCAGCCTCCCACCGACTTGGAGGGGGCAGGACATGGTGCCCCGGCCACAGCCCCCCCAGCTGCCCCCAGCTCCAGCTCTGGGATGCTGGGGGGGTTATCGTTCCTCCATTGCCGGCCTACAGTGCTGCTGCTACTGGTTTGAACTGGCTCTCCCCCTGCACTTCAAACCACCCCTCAACGCCTGTGGTTTGCCTCCCCAGCTGCAGCAGCAGGCACCGCTGTCTGGTGAGGTCCCTGCCTGGGCATGGGCATGGGCATGGGCAGGTAAGGCAGCGGGGGGCCCAGCAGACCCCTGGAGCGACTGCCGTGGCCGTGCAGCAAGGCAGCAATGTCCCATGACCCCCAGGCATCGCCCAGCCCCAAGTGCTTGGGCTGCGGCCAGGGGCTGCACAGCTGAGCCCTGACCCCAGCCCTCCTTTGCCAGCCTGGAAGGAGGAGGCCAGGGAGGACCTCCCGGTTGGGCTGTGGCCAGCGTGGAAGGAGGAAAAGGCTTCTGGGCCGGGAGACCTAAGGAATCTCTGGCTCTTCCTGGCCTGGCCTGCTGCCCACAGGCAGGTGGGAGCTGCTGAGCTTGGCCCTGCTCCTTGTGCCCCGTGTGCCACGGCAGTGCCAGGGCCCCTGTGCTGCAACAGGGAGCTGGGGCAGAGGGCACAGGGGCAGTGCTGGGGACATGGGCAGAGGGGCACAGGGCAGTGCTGTCCCTGGGTGTGCAGGGTCGGTCCTGGCAGGGCAAGGATGGGGTCTGCCAGCTCCCAGCTCACTGAGCAGGGATGCCAGCGGCACTGGAAGAGGGGTGGAGCAGTCACAGGAGCCCTGTGGCCCCCGGGGGGAACAGCGAGAGCTCACTGCTCACCTCGGGCTGGCAGTGGATGTTCGGTGTGGCTGTGGGACACCACCAGCTCCTCCAGCCCCAGCACCCGGGCACCACCAGCGTCCCTCAGTGCCCATGCTCACGGTGGGCTGATGCATGTGTGAGACCCCCGGAGCTGCATCCCAACAGCCTCCAGGGTCCCCCACAACGATCCCTGTGCCCTTCCAAGGAGGAGGATGGGCAGGCCCAGGCTTTGTCCCATCCCCAGGGAGCATCAGCCCTTCGCGCTCGCTCCGGCATTTCCGCCGGCAGTGGCAGGAATGTGATGGCCGCGGGAACAATGCCGGCACCTTGCACTGGTCCCCTCCGTGACAGCACGGGAGCAGCTGCCCAGACACAGCCCTGCTCCCAAGGAGCCGGCAGGAAGCAGATGCAGATGACACCGGCCGCCATTTCCTGCGTCAGGACGCGCGGGCTTTCTCCACCACCGCTCCCCTTGCTGGCCCAGCAGGGCCTCGGGCACCACAGGCATCACCGCTCAGGGCTGCCCAAGCCGTGTGCCACACAGGGCACCAGCACCCTGCCGCACCCACTGCCCGGGCCGGCCTCAGTGCCATCTCCACCCCGGTGTGGTACGTGCCACCACCCACTGCCGGACGGGCCACCGGCACTGCGCTGCACGGTGTCAGCACATCAGGGGTGCACCCAGGAGCTCAACCAGCAGGAACCAGTGCCATGGGACCCTGTCACTGTCCCCAGCTGTGCCCAGCATGCTGCTGGAGTGGCTGGGGGAGAGCCCAGCCCTCGGCTGCCCCCGGAGCGGGCCTGGAGCTCTGGACAGGGCTCCATGGTGGTGCAGAGCTGCGTGAAGGGGGGTAGGTGTGCCCGGCGCAGCCCCCAGACCTTGCACAACGGAGGTTTATTTGGAACGAACAGTTTCCCAATAAATTATGTAATTTAAAAATTTTAAGGAAAAGAAAAGGCAGAAGGGAGGGGAGCCCGCGACAGCTCAGCCAATGCACGGGGACCGCAGGGCCACAGGACACCCTGGGCTCAGCCCAGGCACCGGCGGGGGCTCTGCGACCGCAGCCCCCTCCCCTTGGCTTTGGCCTCCCGCACCTGAGGCCACGTGGCCACACAGGCCTCTTAGTGTTTCAGTGGGACAGGCCACTCTTGTACCCTCAGTCACCAGCCCTAGGGCTGTCCCCTCAGCCAGCTGTATGTGACCCTTGCACTGCAGCACCCCAGCACAGCCCCCCAGCTGCTCCTCTGGCCCCCGAGGAGCACTTCTGGCTCCTTTCACCCTCCTGAAACCTGCACCCTCTGCTAGCACGCTGTGGAGGAGAGAATGGACTCCATCCAGTGGCACCTGGGCACCCAGCCTGTCCTACCCCCACACTGTAGGCTGGGCTGGAGGGACAGCGGTCCCATCCTGCTCAAGATGCGCAGGACAGCTGAGGTGGAGCAGAGGGCAGCTCGTGGCTCTGCCTGACCCTGGCCACTGCGAGCCACCCACCATCCTGTATCCCCCGGGGAAGCTGGGGCAGGGAAGGGAGAGGAGAGTGAGGGCAGAACAGGGGGCTGTGCAGGGACAGACCCGTGTGCCAGGGCCCTGTGTCCAGGGAGGGAGGGGAGAGGGGAAAGGCCCTGCCGAAGGGGAGAGGCTAAATGTCCAAACAACCTTCCTGGGTCAGCACGGTCCATAGCACAGTGATGGCATCAGGGGTGGCAGGGCTGTGTGGCAGAGGGTGGCACATGTCCCACACCAGTCTGGGGTGGTGTACGCACCAGCACATGTACCCGGCCGCGGAGGGACGTCGTGTGCCACGGCCTCCAAGAGCACCAGCCATCCCCACCCTTCTCCACAGCAGCTCTTGGGAGATGGGGGTGACACGGAGAGAAGCATGACTCGGGGAACTGGTGATACTGCCACGGGACGATGGGTGCTGGCACAGTGCTCGGCTATCGACAGATCCACCTGGCTCCTGCAGAGAAGCTGGAGGCTCCGGTGGTGGATGGCAGTGCAATGAGCGTGCAGGTCCTCTGCAGCGTGGGGTATGGCGTGGCAGGGAGGGGGAACGCGTCCCTTCCGACTGTAAACACAGCACTTGGAGAGCTTTGAGCCTTTACCCCTCGGAGCTGTGAGAGGCCCGGCTGGAGCGCGGACCCCGGCTTTGGCACACGGCAGGAGTCATTCTTCGTCCCCGGTGAGCAGGAAGCTGTAGAGGAAGTTGATGGCACGCTGGCGGTCCTGCTGGGTCTGCCTGGCCATCAGGTTGGGCGGAGGGCGCAGGAGGAGGCTGGAGAACAGGGCGGCTGTGGAGGCAGGTAAAATCCGTCACTGGTGAGGAACGAGGACCTTGGGAGGCGCAGGAAGAGGCTGGGTTGGAGCAAGGGGTGCAGAGGAACAACACTCACCGATCATGGTGGCACTGACGTTGTTGTCCTCCGAGTACCTGAGCAGCTCCCGGAGGAAGGACATTAGGTACCGAAACACGTTGCGGTGGCAGCTTGGCAGCTGAAGGATCACCTGCAAGGAAATGGTGTCAGGAAGCTCTCCCAGCTCCCACCGCTGCAGCCTGGGCACATGCAGCACTCCGGGCTGCAGAGCAACTTACCCACAGCTGCAGCCCAGTGCTGATGGCACTTGTGGGCTGTGGCTCCTGGTGACACTGCTTCAAGGAAAGCTGTGTCACCACGAAAAAGCCCCCACTGCCCTGGGGCTGCTTCCTGCTTGTTTTCAGTCGGATCCCAGCTCCCACTGCCCCAAAACCTCCCCCTCTGCTCAGGGACATGCTTGGCCTGGCCTGCTGCCCCACCAGCTGTTAAGAGCCATGCACAGTCCTCTATGGAAGGACAGGAATTGTAGCTCTGAGCAGGTGCTCAAGCCCTCAGGACCAGGGGAGGCTCGGCCCCTCCCTCAGGCTCCTGTTCCCCATGTGCTCGGGGTGAGACAGGGCTCACTTGGGGTCTCTTTGGAAGAGCTGCCTACTCTCCCAGAGCCACTGCCAGCCCCTGGGTAGAGAGCAGGAGCCAGGCGGGCCCAGGGCCACGGCACAGCCCACGGCAGCAGCCCCACACGTCAGCACAGCCCCGCACCTGTCGGCACAGCCGGCTGCTGTGGGACACATCCAGGCACCGCTGGTACAGCTCGTAGCAGATCACAGGCTCCGGCAGAGCCTCCAGGAAGATGAGGAGAGCCTCAGCCACAGAGTGATTGCTGCCCGCTGGACCACTGGGAATCAAGGGTCATGCTGAGCAGAGAGATCCCCTCCCTCCCCAGATGCTCATCTCCTTGGAGGCCATGCAAGTTCCCTGCCTGTCTAACCTCTCCTCCCCCCTCCTCCTCCACTGTCCCCCATCCATGAAACACACTGCTCCATCCACCCTGCACAGGAGCCCCCTGCTCCATTAGCCTCTTCTCCAGACCGGGCTCCTCAGTATCCCAGCTCCTGCGCTTGGCACAGCCCTGCAGAAGCTTCCAGAGCCCCCTGGCTGCTTTGGCCAGCACAGATTCAGCTTTCAGGGAGGCTGTGGGGGGACCAAGGGGAGCCCATCCCTGCCAGGTAAAGGTGACAGACAAGGTCTCCCGAGAGCGAACTCTCCCAGCAGAGCTGAGACCCATCATGGAAGGATACGGATTGTCTCAGGAATGCTGGTGTCCAGGCACTCAATGATCTGCTCCAACTCATCCTGCATGCCTGGAGTCTGGAACAGGTCCTCCTGTCAAAAACAGCACAGGGGTGGACAAAGTCACCTTCCCCACAAAGGCTGAGGCATACGGTGACTGGGAGGTGAACCCTGGGACACCCAGCCAGTGCCTTGAGCACAGGGAAAAGCCTTGTCCTGCAAACACCAAACTGGGGCTGATCTCCAGGTGCTTGTGAGGAACCAGGTCACCAGGAGAGCTCCAGTGTGACAGAGGCACTCTCCCTCTCCCTTCCTCTCACCTGGTGGAGGGCGTGCTTGAACAGGTGGTCCACCAAGAGCCAGATCTCCTTTGGCACCTGCAGTGGCACCTCAGTTGCCTCCTCGCTGTCCAGGGAGCCCATCTGCAGGATGGATTTCTCCTAGGGAGAAAGAGCACACAAGGGCTCAGGGAAACCTCAGTCTCTGCTGTCTCAGGCCCTTAGTCCCTGGTAGGGAAAGCTGGGAGAGGGGAAGCAGCAGGACCCTGGGGTGCTCCAGCCCTGACTCACTCCCACAGCACCAGCCATCGCTCCACAGGCCCTGGCTCCTCTCCCTCCTGCTGCCCCGTGGAACAACCTGCCCGGTCTCTCCAACAGCCCCCCCAGGAGGGGGCTCCGGCTGCCCACGGTGCCCCGGCCCCATCCCGGCTCCCACCCCGCAGCCAGCAGAGGCCGGGACCCAGCAAGTCCTTGTGCTGCGGGAGCTGCCCCGCTGGGGGCCCAGCCCCGGCCCCACTCATCCCACGTCTCCCCGACTCCGTGTGCTCCAGCCACGGCTGCTCTCAGGGCTCCGGAACCGTCCTGATTTCTGAAGCTTCTTCCCTGGTTTTCCCAAGGAGAGGTCTCACTCAGTGCACACCACCACGGTCACAGCTCCTGCTTACTCATGTGGAGCAGCTGACGAGCTCCATGGCTCAGACGTCTCCATCACACCAAGCTTTAACCGGATCCATGTTCTGGGCTTGATTTTACTCTCACTTCACGAGCACTCACATTCCTGTGACCTCCGAGGAAGCCATGCCCAGCACTCCCAAAGCACTCAGGAACCAGCACAAGCAGGAACACAACCCCGCCACCAGCAGAGGAGTCCACAAGCCACACAGAAAGCACCTCACTCCAGCTGAGGCAACAGCTGCCACGGCTGTCCCTGCAGCACACACAGCCACTGACAGCACCCAGGGGTGGCTGCCCCGCTACGCTCCCAGGCACCCCGGGCTGACACGAGCCTCGATGGCACGGGCAGTAGCCCCACTTGCCACACGGCACAGCACAGCTCTGCCCTGCACAGCAGCAGGTCTGACCCTGCCGGCAGATGAGGAGCCGTGGCTGCAGGGCTGCCTCTCTCAGCCACATACACTGGGAAGGTCGAGAAGCAGCGTGTCAGGCAAGATCATTAGAGAATTCCTCTAAGAGGGAAAGGGGGAGAGCTGCAGACCCTCTTCCAGGGCTGTGGACACTCTTCCAAGGCTCAGGCTCTTCTGCAGAAACCCCCTGTGCCAGGGCATCACTGGAGCCAAGCGCTGGAACAGCCCTTGGCATGACTGGGAGAGCTGTGGAGACCCCCGTGCAGGAGATCCCAGGTACTCAGGGAAGAGGTGAAGGCTCGAGGCGCCTGGGGCAGAGGAGAAGGAAGAGAGGAGGAGCGGGAGCAGGAGCAGGAGGCGGGTGCGCGTTGGCCGGGCCCCGAGCGCCCTCTCCTGCCGCGTGTGAGGAAGGGAGGCACGGCCACGTCCTTCCCACGGGAAGATGCTCCAAGAAGGATGGCACCAAATCCCTCCCTTCTCCTCTGCCAGGAGGGAGTCTGCGAGCTTCATGCGGTTAAACACCCGAGCTCGAGCCCCTCTTAGAGAGGGAACATTCCTTCCCTCTCCTGTTTTACTCTGCCACTGCGCTGACAGCCAAGAGAGGAACAACTCCCTCAGACCGGGAGCCGGCACAGAACCAGCTCAAACAAGTTACAAATGTCAGAGCCAGCGCAGGGAGAGCAGGAACACCCCCAGCATCTCCCACTTGCTCTCCCAAGGACATGTTTTCCTTTCTTGGCTCCAGCACCGAGCATGGGAGCCAAGGGAGGCAGTGATCCCGCTCGGGCATTGTGGCCATCAGAGCCAGCAGCCCCGGCTCCACTGCTTCAGGAGGCACAGAAACATCCACCTCCTGCACAGGGCCCTCCCTCGGCCTCCACAGGGACACAACAAGATGGAAGGAACAAAACACTTGAGTTTCCTACTCCAGCCCTCTTCCCACAGGTCTGAGAGGATGCTGTGGTGAACTCCACCTTATGGTCAGAGGTATGTCAAAGGCTGCCAATCTTTTATGGGAATATCCAGCATTGCTGTCAGGATCAGGAGAGTAATTTTTTTTCTCCCAAAGCAAATTTGGTGAGCTTTAACATCTCAGTTGGGCTTGGCTCCGGGGTCACTGTGTGCTTCTCTGTGCTCTCATCCAGCCCACAGCTGTGCTAAGAAGCTTTGCTGGCAGTGTCCCCTCTGTGCTCCCCTCCCCTTTCCTCTGCCACAGAAAACAGGGGGAAAGCTCTCATTCTTTACAAACACACCACTGAGAAGCAGACTGCCACACAGCAATTGCTTGTGTTACCTTTTCTAAGAAGCTGTCTTCTTCCTGAGAGCAGCAGGAAAGAGAGGAGAGGAAAAAGTGTGGTTAAGAGGGAGAAAGCACTCTCGGATTAACTCTTCTGATTAAGCAGAAGCCTAATTTGCATTACAAGAACCCACTGAACACCAGGTCCTTCATACATTTTGCTGACATGGTCAAAGTTAAACCTGTGGGGAGAGATTTGGCTGCCAATTAGCAACAATCCTGCTCACATGATGCACAGCCTCGTCAGGATTTCTGGAAACCCCTCCAAGAGGCTTGGACAGCACTGTTCACTGGCCAACAGCCGGGCCATGGGCAGGTGAGACGTGTCCGCCAGGAAGAAGTTCCCTGGTCAGAATCACTGTCCCTGTGTTATTTCAGCCATCTTCCCTTGTGACCAGGCCAGAGATAAAACGTTCCCTGGGCTAAATCTGTGGTTCTGAGCGTGTGGCAGCTGTGGAGCTCACAGGGCCCCTAAGCAGCTTTGGGTACGGTGAGGGAAATGAGGGTTTGTGCTCAAACCCGGCTGCTGCTGCAGCCTAAGAGCATTAGCACAGTACAGAGAGGAGTGTGCCAAGCCCTCCGGCAGCACAGCCAAGCCCTCAGCATCCCCAAACAGCCATCCCTGTACAGCCGGGGCTGGCTGGACACGGCTCATGGGGTCTGCAGGAGGGAACGGAAGAGCAGGCTGTCCACACTGAGTCTTGGCAGATCGACCTCTCAGGGTGGGAACAGCCCCAGCGCATTCCAGGCTGAGCTGGGAGCAGCTGCAGCTCCCACGGCACAGGGACACCAGGAGGGAGTAGCATCTCAGGGTCCCCCCGTGGCCTCTGCAGTGCCTGCTTGCTTTGGGGGCTCCCTGAGTTCTAACAGAGCCACAACAGACCGGCCTCTTCCCGGGAACAGCTTGCTCCGGACAGGAGCTGGCACAGGTTTCTCTCCTGAGGCACAGGGGGAGGGACATGGTCACAGGTTTGGGAGGCCAGACAGCCACCTGCACATTTTGTAACGGGTGAGTCATGTCCAGCCTCACCCCCCAACCTGAGCCTGGCTGCTCACCTCTCCACAGAATCATGGAGTGGTCTGGGTTGGGAGGGACCTCAAAGCTCATCTCGTTCCACCCCGCCATGTCCATAAGGAGAGCTGTGTCCCTGCTGCAGACACTGAGGCAGGTGCTCTTTGCTGATTGTTTTGCTTCCTGTATTTCTGATGTCTCACTGAATAACAGGAGAAGGAAATCTATAGGTAAAGGAAGGAGAAGAAGCCTCAAAGTACTCTTACAAATCTAACAGTGTTTCTGTGAGGGCAAAGCCCAGAGTCTGGGCCCTCTGTATCAAGAAAGAAGTTGGTGCCGAGTCAGAAAACGCAGGTGGAAAAGCAACCAAGGCCACTGAAATGTTCCAGACCCACTTCAAGAACAAGACTGACTTTCAACCAGATCCTGAGAAATCTGAGGAGCCTGAAGCCTGGACCAGTTGCTTGACCTGAGGAGGCAAATGCTGTATCTTGCCGCCTGGATCCTGCCTAGCCTGACTGTGTGTTACAAAGTCAAAATTCTGGTATAAAACTGACTTTTCTGTATACTGGACTTGTGAGAAAAGTAGATGCCTACAATAAAAGATGGGAACCGGAAGAGGCAGGGAGAGGCACTGGATAATTGCTGAAGGGAAGAGAACATGTGGAAGCAATGGGAGTGGAAGCTGGCAAATCTACAGAGGTGGAAAAGCAGCAGCTTACTGGACAAAGCATCCCTCGTGTAAGGGTGAGGCTGTGAGATAGGAGAGGAGAGGAAAAGTATCACATGGCAGAGAGACTCAAACAATGGGGATGAGCTTTCAGGTGGACAGAAAGAAACGATTCTCCTGGCTCACAAACAGGAACATGGACTGGCACTCAGGAGCTGCTGCACCTCACTGGAACACAGCCAGGTAAGACAGTAAGGAGAGATGAATGAAACCAGCCTGGAAATCAGAATTACATCCCCAAAATGGGACTTAACCCCAGAAACAGCTATGAGAGTACCCAAAGAGGTGACTAGGGCACAACTGCACCCCCTGTCACGCACACAATGAGCTTTGGGAGGAGGAATATTGATGCTGAGGGCTGGCAAAGGCTGGGGGGAGGAACAGTTCGCTGCACCACAGAGAGAGACCTCTCACTAATGAGTTATCTCTCACCCGAGGCACTATCTCTCACTGTGGTTGGTGTGGGAGGAAATGGCCAGAGAGGCCGTGACACTGCTCATCTGCTGAGCTGTGCCCTTCAGCACCCCACACCCACACCACAGACCTTCCTGCAGTCCTCCTGCTTCTGCTTGCTCCTTCCCCTGAGCAGTGGGAATGCATCCAGAAGGAAGAGGCTCCCAGGGCACTCATCATGGCAGAAGCAGCCCTGGTACCATGGAGGAGAGGACCTCAATCACATCTCTTATGACACAGTAGCGTCACTCAGCTGAGCCTGCCAGCACCAGTAACACCAACACGAGGAGCTGGGATCACTTTTTTGTCCCATCAAATAGTATTTGATGAGCCTACTCAGAAAAAAGGGATAAAGTACAGGCTGTCAAAAGTCATTAGCTGTGGTAGATGGGAAGAATAAAAGAGCACCTCAAGCTCTGTGAAGTCACTCAGCTCGGAGCCGGCACAGCCAACCCGAGCTGCAGGCACTACTCCTGCTTTTGGGAGCAATCAGAAGGGAATCAGGCTTCTCCAGGTTAAAAGAGCTGCTTCAGAACTCACCAGGTCTATGAGTTTGGTGACTGGAACTTCTCGGATCGGTCGCTTCATCCGGCACAAGGCCTCGAGCGAGGTGCCAAAGCAGCTGGGCAGGTAGGTCCCGCTGATGGTGAGGAAATAGTCCTTCCCTCGGTCCAAGTGCAGGACAAGAATATCCTCGATTTTATCCTCGCCGGAGTTCAGGAGGGTGACTGAGTCCTTGCTGACGTACACGTCCAGGGAGATTTCCGTGCTCTCATCTGCAACACACCGGAGCTCTCAGGAACGTGTGGACACTCTCCAAAGGGGATGACAAGGACAAACATACAGTGGCAGGGACAAAGGCCACGACAGAAAAGACACACAGACAAGACTGATGGCAAGAAAGGTGGGACACGGGAAAGACAGGAAGGACTGGATGGAGATGGGATGGGAGGTCTACAGCAGTACGCTCACCTGGCTCCAGGTAACCTTCACAAGGCTCAGCCCGAAGCCATGGCTTGCAGTAGTGGCTGTCGTTGAGCTTTGGGATGAAGGAGAAGTGACAGGTGACCTGCCCGTTATTGGTAATCTGGAACTTCTGTTTCTGCAGCTGACGGAACTTCACGTTCTCAAACTCGAACTGCAGAGCAAAGAGAAATCAAGTGATATTAGTGGCCAGGATATGGCACATATCCAGACTCTGCAGTGGCCCCCCATGGCTGAGAGGAGCCCACCCAATGCAGAATTCCTCACAGAAGTCCTGCAAAGGAGCCAAGACAACATGTCCTCTCTAACCCAATTCCTGATCATAAGATAAAGGATAGAGTTCAGTTCCTATAATCCAGTTTATTGAACCAAAGTCTTTGAAAGTACTTCTGGAACTTTGAAGGCTGCTGTGTTTGGGCAGTGACAGTGATTCCAGTTTCATCCTCACCTCTCTCCTGCTCAGCTCCAGTGAAGGAAGAAAGTCATTCTCCATCCTGTCCATTATACGAACAATGTCTTCGAACAGCTTCCGATACTTCTGCTCATCCACAACCTTCACCTGTGAGAGACAACACTCAGCAAAGCTTCCCACTGGCTTTCACAGGAACTCTCTTGATCATGAGCAAACTGCAGAAGCGAATTATTTCTCTAAGCACTTGCTTCTGCAGCTGAAAGGCTGACAGAGTTCACACATATGGGTGCAGTCCCAAGCTGCATCTGCACCTTACACAGATTTCACCCCTGCGGATGTTACCAGGGTCTGTCTGGCCACTGGTCACACTCCCAGTGATCACTGGGAGATCACTGGAGGCAACCTCAGTGGGACAGCATTGGCATGCTGCAGCATTCCTCAAGATTCTCCAGAGGGAAAGGAAAAGGCTTTTCTTTAAACAGACTCAGCCTATTCTCCTCAGCCAGGTGAGGCACACACGGAGTGCTGTGTCCAGATCTGGGCTCCCAAGGACAGGAGAGCCATGGAGCTCCTGGAGCAGGGCCAGCAAAAACTAGAGATGCTGAAAGGCCTGGAGCACCTCTCTTACCGGGAAAGGCTGAGGGAGCTGGGGCTGTTCACCCTCAAGAGGAGACACAGCTGAGAGTGGCCCTCAGCCCTGGGTGTCCCTGTCTGCAGGGAGGGCTCAGAGCAGGGCCCAGGCTCTGTTCCATGGGGTCCAGCAATGGCACAAGAGGAATGGGCAGAAACTGATGCCCAGGAAGTTCCACCTGAACATGAGGAAGAACTTCGTCACTGTGGGTGACCAAGCACCGAAACGGACTTCCCAGAGAGGCTGTGAAATCTCTGTCAGTGGAGAGAGCCCAGAACTGCCTGGACACAATCCTGTGCCATGGGGTCTAGGATGGCCCTGCTGGAGCAGGGAGGTGGGACCAGACAACCCACTGTGGTCCCTTCCAACCTGACCCGTTCTGTGAGACCTGAGCCACCCAGGGAGCAGGAGGTAGCAAAAATGGACATGGAGTGTCCCCATTTGCTGCACCAGAAAACCCAAATTTGCTGCCACTCTCCACTGAAGACATTCAGGTGTGAACCAGATGACACATCCGACACAGCACAGGCACAGCCAGGCCCAGGCTGCTGCTGTGTCTCCATGTGGAGGAGGGAACAGCAGGACTCACCCATTCCTGTGCTGCCAGATGCAGCACCCCCACAGCAGGCACGCCTCAGCTGGGTTCACCTATCCTCTCGCACCAGCCTTAGCAGAGGTGCCCTGACTCCATCACCGCCTCCCAAAGCAATGCCTGGAATGCCTGGCAGTGCTGGCATGCTGCCCCAAGGTGCACACAGACCTACCCCGATGCGGAAGAGGGCACTGACGGGCTTGTGGTCACTGGTCTTGAGGTCCATGTGACTGCAGTACCGGATCTGATTGATGTTCCCTCCTCTCCAAAGGATCCGATCACACCACGCTGGCACGCGACACTTCCCACTACAAAGAAAAACAGGTTACCAGGGGAATCCAACAACCCTATCAAGCCATCCAAGCTGTTCCTCTTCCCAACAAGGCAGTTCCCTCCACCCACATCATCACAGCAGTGATGGGATGAACTCCTATCACCTACCCCAACTTGAATTCTGTTATTTCTTCTGCTCTCTTCCCCCTTCCCAATACAGCAGATAAAATTCCCATCCTTTCCAGCACCAAGAAACACAATAACCCTCAGTCAAACCCATTTCCACAGCCTGAACCCGTGTGTGCTGTGACCCAAGCTGCATGACTTTCTTTTGCTGCCAGACTTTTCTGCCCAGAATCCAACCCATAGCTCACTGTTTCCACTACGGAAAGTCTGCTCAGTGATTACTATTATGTTATGAAGCCCGAGTCCTGGGTCATCCTTCTTCAGCTTAACTACTGTGCTGATTCATAAACACAGCAGAGTCAAATTCAATCACTACATGGTTTTAAAGTCCTTCTTGGGAGTTCCTCCCTTTGGAGCAGCCCCTGCAGCAGATGCAGCCATGTCTGTGGGAGGCACCAAGCAGGAACCACAGCTGCTATCGCAGTGCAGCCACCCTGTGGGTGTGCAAGTCAGGGGACAGGGTGACTCAGAGAGCCTGTTTCCTTAGCTCTTCAATTCCTTTTTTATACTCTTTGCCTGTCCCTGGCAATAGGAAAAGCCCCCAGTGCAGGGTCACCTGAGCTCACAATTCACCTGCCTTCATCCAGCGGGATCAGCAGCAACAGAGGTTTAAGGGATGTGCCTGGTCAACGTACACAGGGGCTGCTTATTGCAGAAAGAGGGAAAGAAAGGAAGGCCAAACATAACACTGACAGGGATTCACAGCTCTAGGAAGCAGGAAGTCAAGTTTTGTGAGAAAATGTGTTTTATGTCATAGGTAAATACACGCAGTGGCAGCCAATGTACCTGGAGTCCCAGCGATCTGTTTTAGAGTCATATTTATACGTGGGGATGAATTTAATATCTCCCTCCATGAAATCTGCAAATGCTTTCTTCTGAGTGCGCTGAATATTCAGCTAAAGCAGAAAAAGAAAGCTTTAAAAAGAAAAAGTCAAACCAAACCAAACCCAAGAAACCCTCCCCTGCCACAGCAGTGTCAGAGAGCAGATCTACAGGCAGAGCAACCACTGCCTGTGGCCATTCTGTGGGATTCACGGACACCCCCAAACTGCCTCTCAGACCTCACACCTTTAACAGAGGTAAAAATTCAACCCATAAGTGGAATGTTTTCCAAACAGACCGAGTACAAATGGGCACGGTACTGCTCACCAGGCCATGCAGGCAGCATCAAACAAGAGAAATATTAATTACTAAATGCCTTCATCAGTTTTCAGGCTTAAGATTGCTATCATTAATCTTTCCCCACCAATCATTTTAGCAAGAGCCTCCAGGACTGCACTTGCCTGACAACCTGACACCACCCTCCTTTGCTCCTTTCCTCTCCCGAAAAGTCTCCTGGATGTTTTCCTCACTAAGACCTGAGCTACAGCTGTTTCCTGCACGAAGCTCTGCAGTACAGCAAAAATGAGCTACAGAGGACAATCAGCCGAATTTCCTGTTAAACTGTCAGAGGTGATATTGCACCACTGTTGTTCATGTTTCACCTGCCGCCAGTTTCCGTGTGCTGCAGGGAAGTGCCGAGCTGGGAAGGCGACAGCACAGAATTCAGGTCAAACTGGCTGAGCAGATTTGGGCTCCAAATCAATACCTCTTCCACAACACTGATCACAGCAGCTTTTGTTGCTGTTACAAATGCCTGTGTTCAGCTTGTAGTTTGTACTTAAGAGAGAATCCCTGCACTGAGACACAGACACACTTACACAGTGACTGCCTGAGTCACCCAGTTACGCCAGGGTGGACAGCCTGGTTTTGTTTAGGGGGTTATTGCAACCAGCACACCCAGAGCTCTGTCAGGGTCCAGTGTCTGTCTGTGTCCAGACCCTTATTGCAGTGTGTCATGGAATTATGTAGGTTGGAAAAACCCTCCAAAACCATCCAGTCCAACTGTTCCCCCAGCACTGTCAAGGCCACAACTAACCTATGTCTCCAAGTGTCACATCTATGTGTCTGTTAAATCCCTCCAGGAAAGGGGACATCACTGCCCTGGGCAGTGTGTGCCATGGCTGGACAGCACTTTCCATAAAAAAAATTTCCCTAATATCCAACCTGAACCTTTCCCGGCACAACTTGAGGCCGCTTCCTCTTGTCCTGCCAGTTGTTACCTGGGAGAAGAGAACAACCCCCCTCTGGCTGCACCCTCCTCTCAGGGAGCTGTAGAGAGCGAGAATGTTCCCCTGAGCCTTCTTTTCTCCAGGCTGAGCCCCCCAGCTGCTCCTCATCAGATTTGTGCTCCAGCCCCTTCCCCAGCTCCATGTCTGCCAGCTCCTCCCAAGCAGAGGCACATCCTAAACCAAGACGACCTCCCAGGGATGGGGCGAACGAGAGCGAGTTCACTGACCTGGTCATACATCAGCAACTTCTGAAGCTCGTTCTTGCTGATGAGATTCTTCACTTCACTGGCATCCGGCAGACACAGCCTGTAGTTCAGGTCTCCCAGCCAGATAACAACACTGCAAACAAAGATACACATAGAATCAGAATGGTCTGGTTTGGAAACGAGCTTAAAGCTCATCTTGTTCCAGCCTCCTGCCACAGGGAGGGACACCTTCCACTATCCCAGGTTGCTCCAAGCCCTGTCCACCTGGCCTTGAACAATTCCAGGGATGGGGCAGCCACAGCTTCTCTGGGCAGCCTGTGCCAGGGCCTCCCCACCCTCACAGGGAAGAATTCTGGGAGCTGATCAGCAGTTAACAGCTCCCTTTTTTAAACCACATTAAGGCTGAGACATGTGGAAGACAAAAAGGAAACATTAAAGATTGAGTCCAACAGCAGAAATTTCTAGTGACAGCAGACCCTACAGGACTAAGTCCATCTCCTTTGGATTTCCCCAAAGATTGAAGACTTGGTTGAGTAGGAGATAACGCATTTGTCTCAGCCTGAAAAAAGCCAGAGAACAGCACTTGACTCTCTAATGAAGCAAAACCAGTGTTCACACAAAATCCTGCTGGTATTGAGGCTCTTCTCATGTTAAGAAGAGGGTAGTGGCAGAGCTCATTAAGCAGAGCCAGCCTGTCAGCCAGCGGGACAGGTGAGGCATCTGTATCGGCAGGGTTATCCGTCATGTGACACCCTGTTTTTACCTGCTGGTTTTTCACTGCCTTTCCTTCAACCAGAGCAGGCCACTGCTGCACCACCTGCTGAGCCAAAACCACCGCCTGATGCACAGCTAGCAGGAGCAGAATTGGGTTCCTGGAGTTTACAACCTTCTGGACATTGTCTCCCATCTCGGCCATCAGCCACACCTCACCAGCACCCGCTCCCACCCTGCTCCTCTCCAGGGTTCCAAACAGGCCTACAGCCTTCTTGTTATCAGCAGCTAAAGAAACACTCATGGGACTCACTCTTTACTCCATAAAGGTTTCATTTAAAGATTAAAATTTAAAACCTTTGCCAGTACCAAAGCTCTTCCTGTTTATAGCCAAAGCTCACCGTTTCCATTAGTGGATTACCAAGGATAATCTAATATTTGAAGTTTTTTTCTGTACTAATCCACTCTACGTTTTTGGTTTTTAAATGGTTTAAGTATTAATTACAGAAGTACCAACCATTTCTATTCTGCTTAGGCCTGCTGAAAAGGAAGTTATAGACAAATGCAAGGAGAGGGATGTTGGGGACAGGGTGCACAAGGCACTGCAGCGAGGAGGTGACCAGTTTGTGTGCAGGAACTGCAGCACACCACAGCCCTTGGGACTCCAAATTATTTCATCAAGCCAGAAAACTTATCTGCATGAAACCTCCTGTTGCTGCAATTCTGACTTGACTTGGGTTACTTGACACCACTTCACAAGGGTACAACTCACTCGTGCTTCATGATGTTGAGCTCAGACAGGCTGTCACTGGGGATCAGGAAGCTCATCCGGGCACAGATGTCCTTGTAGTCCTGGTTTCGGCGCTCAAAGTCCTCCACGTGGGCAGCCAGGTGGGAGTTGACGACACAGAAGGTGGTGTTGTAGAACATGAACCTGATGGCCACACCACCCTTGTTGCCCTGGGGACAGGAGGGACCGGTAGGGTTGGAGCAGGTGGCGGGTGAGGCACGGGGAGGGGACTGAGATGGCACAGGTGAACCAAACCAGACTGTGCCACTTCTTGCATGGATACAGGGAAGCAACAAGCTGGCCTCACTGACTCACCATCTTTCCCATGACTCCCGTGCCCACAGACTCTGTCACAATCTCTCTGATATTGCTCAGATGATCCTTCTTAGCAAATATGAGCAACATCATCCCAACCAGGCGGACCATTTGCACCTGCAAAAATAAACGGGATCCTGAGTTCCCAGAGAGGCAGTGGGAACGCAGTTCTGATCTGCTCTAGCTCTCCCTGTTCCTCATGTTCTGTACTCAATCCCTAACTGCAACAACAGAACCCAAAGGGTCTCCTGCCCACAGCAGGTTCTTGGGATCCATCTGTCACCCCCCAGGAGCTGTCAGCGGTGCTGAGCTCACTGCATTCCTCACTCTGGTACTCTGGTCCCTCCCTACAACAGGGTGGGCAAAGAGAAACTGAATAAACGCACAGCAGGTTTGTGCCTCAGGCCTCAGGCCTTGCCGTGCTCTACCCAGCACAAGCAGAGAAGCCCCTGAGTGCTCCAGCCAGGCCCAGAGCTGGGGCTGTCCTGAGGCTCCAGGTGCAGTGGCAGTCAGAACTCACCTCGGCTTACTCCGGGCTCCAGTGCAGAGGGGAACGGACAGAGATGTTCTTATTTCCCTGAGGCAGATGCGCCTGATGCGCGGGGTAGCAAAAGGCATCTCTGAGCTACACAGACTGACTCAATTTCAGGAAATACTCGTTCCCTAAAGCCAAGGGCCTCTCTGGATCTGAGCAGTTACCCGCTCCTGCAGAGCTCAGCCCACAGGGGTCAACACCGTGCTCGTGTGCCCTGTCCAGTGGCCTCACCTGCTTGAGCACACTCTGCACGCTCGCCTCTATGCACAGAAACATTCACACGTGTTGGGATTAAGTCTATGGTGTGAGGAAAGAAGCTGAGAGGGGGGAATTCAGCTGCAAGGGCCCAGCACGCAGTCTGCTTTGCAGGAGCAGAATTTGCAAGTGACCACAAGCCTTATCTACACCTTCAGCCACTTCCCCCTCCTGCAGCCATATCCTGTGCTCTCCCTTTCACCAAGGTGGGAGAAATTCACCCAAAACTCAAGTGAAGCAGAGGGAGGGGAGGGAGCAGGAGCCTCTCTGCAGTTCAGGCCACGACTCCTGGCTCCCCTTGATAGGTCTCAGTTCAGCAAGATGCTCTATTCCTGCTCCATTCCCTGTAACACCTGCCCCTGAGTTTAGCTCGGAGCAAGCAGGATGGGCTGTGACAGCAAACACGGGCTAAGGAGGAAGGGGAAACCCAGTCATGTATTCAGGACTGGTCCCTGCAGCAGAAAGGTTTGTCACAGCAGAGATAAAACCAATGTCTTGCTCTAAACCAGCCAGAACAAAGTCCTGCTGCCATAGTTGAAGCAATTCTGACCCAAGGCAGCAGCCTCTGGAAGATTTCACTTCATAAATCATCCCATTCCTTCAGGGAAAAGCTGTTCATTTAATTTACCAGCTCAGGACACACCTGGCTTCTATACTACAGGATGAGAAGGTAATACAGGCAGAGAATTTGAACCTGCTGCTTCCCTGGCACCTACCTCCTATTTGATAAAGGTATTGCGATCCCCACCTTTACAAATTTCTGCTTCAAAGCACAGTATTTCCCTACAACTGTGGTGCAGAAACAGACTCTCCAGATTTAACTTGGCACATCTGACACATGCCCAGCATCACCCTTGGTTTCTCCAAGCCTTGCTCCTTGGACAGGCGAGGAAAGGGGAAGCCCTTTTCCTTTTACCTTCCCATCATGCCAGCTCCATGACAAGACCCCACGCCACTGAGCAGAACTCACTTTCTTGTATTTGGCCTTAGGGTGCAGGGCCCTCTCCACAGCAGACAGCCACTCCTGCTCCTTCACGGAATCAAAGTAGAAAAAAACCTCCGTGCTGAGGTCCAGCTCCTGAAACCTGGAAACCCAAGAGCTTAGCACCTCCAGCCCTCCTGCACATCCCCCTCTTCCTACACGAATGTGAAACCTCCAGCAACAGCCCTTGGAGGAACAGCTCCTTATGGCCACTTGCTAAATGAAGCAGTAGAATTTCCCCATGGTGCCTCTGAGATCCTACCCCAAACCCCCCAGCAACCCTCTCCCTGAGAAACACCACTCTAGGCAGAGGACAATGAGCGAGCTCTGCGGATGCCCCCAGGAAAATCTATTGTGTCAGGCCAGCTTTGTTCAACCTGATCCTCTGCCTCATCCGATGGCTTTTTGCCCTCAGACGGCCCCTGTGTGACACAGCTCAGCCCTGTGCAGCCTGTGAGAGCACGACAGGAACCTAAACCAAACCCAGCCCTCTTGGATCCCAGCAGGAGCAACAAGGATCCCCCGCCTGCTCACCCGATGCAGTAGAAGTCCGGAGGCTCCGTGTCGCACATCAGCCATGGATTCAAGAAGCTGTCAGGAGACTGCCCATTCACATTCCATGTTCCCACAAAGAACCTACAACACAAAAGCAGCCGAGCTGTTGGAAAACACAATGAAAACCACAGCAGCACAGCAGTGTTCTGGCTGGAAGCACGCACTGTGAGCTGTCCCTGCGCAGGGCCGTGCCAGCCACGGGGGAACTGAAATTCACAGAATCATTGAGGCTGGAAAAGTCCTCCAGGATCATCAGTCCAACCTGTGCCAAATCCCCACCTTGTCCCCAGCCCAGAGCACTGAGTGCCATGTCCAGGTCTTCCTTGGACACCTCCAGGGATGAGGACTCCAAACCTCCCTGGGCAGCCCCTGCCAATGCCTGACCACCACTTTCCATGAAGAAATTCCTCCTGGTGTCCAACCTGAATCTTCCCTGGTGCAGTTTGGGGCCATTTCCTCTTGTACTCTCCCTTGTTCCCTGGGAGCAGAGCTCTACCCCGCTCTGGCTGCCCCTTCCTGTCACAGGGAGCTGGGGAGAGCCAGAAGGTCCCCCCTGAGCCTCCTTTTCCCCAGGCTGAGCCTCCCCTGCTCCCTCAGCTGCTCCTTGAAAATCCTCCCAGGCTTGGCTCACTCCCAGTGACACTCCTCTCGGAGCAACACATTCCACCAGCAAACATCTGACTCTTGTAACACCACGAGGGGCAACACCACGACACTATGGTGGGACATCAGTCTTCACCCTCTCTGCCCACCTGCTCCAGCCTTACCAAGGCTCCGGAGATCTGACACACACACAGGGAAGGCAAAAGGAGCAGCTGCCCCATGGACACTTTGTGACTTTTGGGCTGTACCATCCTCACTGGTCACCTGAGCTGCAACCCATCAGCAGCTGCCAGGGTCCAATCCTGGGTGAGATCCGAGCTCACAGGAGAGATCCCACAGCTCTGTCCTTCCCTCCCAGGTCTCACCTGAAGTTGTGCAGGTTGATGTAGGCCTTCTCCCTCTTGGCCAGCACATGTTTGATGAGCCCCTCTCTCTGCCCCGACTGTGTGCTGGGCAAAAACATCTTGCGCATCGTGTTGGTCACCTTGGGCTGGTCTCTGGATGTACCTTCTCTCTCCCGGTGAAATCTAGGAAGGAGGCAAGAGCAGCACTAGAACTAGTTCTGCTGTCTAGGAAGAAAAGTGAAAAAGGGAACAGATCCCTCTCCTTACTTACTGCTTATTCTGAGGGACAGGAGGAGGCGGGGGCTCCCGCCGAGATCCCGTTTGGTGGTTTTGCATGTTCCTTTTCTCTTCTAGGCTCAGAGTGTTGAAGTCATCCTCAAACCCCAGAGCTCCTGCAATGAAAAATCCAAGAAAAACACCCTGAGAAACAATCTGAAACAGCTCAGATCAAGAAGGAAAAGACATAACTCCACAGAAAGCAAAAAACCCAAATGATAGTAGGAATATATCAACTGTGTGACCCTGGAAATGTTAGAAGGGGGCACTAACCACAAGTCAAGGCAGGAAGGAGATGAACACGCACAAACCAAGGGTGAAGACAGCACTCAGGAAGGAATTAACAGCCAAGGGAGCAGGGCCAGACCCAGCTCCCACCCTGGGCACCCCAGCACTGCACAGATCCCAGAGCAAAGCCAGCTGTACCTGGAGATAGACCTGTGAGGCTGTTCTCCACCTGATGCCAGATGGCTGAGTCCTTAGGTTCAGGAAGAGACGCTTTCAGATGGGCTGGAAAAAACCCCACCCCTGTCAGAAACTGCTGGCAGAGGATTTCACACGCACCAGTGCAAGTCTGCTCACCTTCCTGTATGCTCTGCACTTCGGACAGGAATCCCAAGCAGCGCTCCTCGTCAGGGATCTCGAAGAGCCTCTCCGGCGTCTCGTCACCCTGTATCCGGACCTTGCAGCCTGCTTCAAACACACTCACTGAGTCAGCCCAGGCTGGCTCACAGAGAGCTTCCAGGTGTTGTTTGTGATGGAAACCTGCACTTAAGTTACTCTCCCTGCGCTTCTGGGGTCCCCCCGCCCTGCTTGGGGTATCCCCAGCACATTCTCCCGGCTTTAGGAATCCTTCTCCCTACTGCAATCTCGAAGAGAAGAGCTTTAAAAGCAGGAGGAAAAATTGCAAACATTTCAGCCATTTGCATTTCAAATCTTGTCTGTCATGACAACTGAGTGTCTGACAGAGCCAGGTGACAACATCAGAGGGAAAACAATCCCTGTTTGAGCAGAGGACAAACACAGAGCCTGGGGGAAGACTGGAAGGCAAAACAAGCACTAGTGGCTGTTCCCCGACAGGACCTTCAGCCACACCACTGCCCTTATAAAACTTACTGTTTGTAGCTATATCAATCAGCAGAGTTTCTTCTGCCTCTAGAAAAGAGAAAAACAGGATCAGTAGAGCTCACACTGGATGCTGCAGTAATTGAGGACTCATATAATTACACTGCCTACTACCAGCCATAAAAGAGTCCTGACAGAGGAACAAAGAGCTCTAATTTACATCCGTACATTCCTAACGGTTCTGGCAGAGACAACCTGGACAGGCACCTCCCAGCAAGTGTCCCAGGGAGACTCCCACCACACCGTTCTCATACACCTGGATGTTTTTTCCCCATCAGTGCAGCTACTTTGGGAAAGATCAACTTGACAAGGAACTTCAGAGCTTCTCTACAGAGCAAGACCAGGGGCAGAACATCATTGAACTGCACACAAGGGAATCAGCAAATCCAGGAAAAGGTGCTTTTACTCCTGACAAGGATGTGCCCCAGGGCCACTTGCTGCTATTTAAGTCCTTCCAAGACAGTGCCTAAAGCCTTTCCTGATCCAGCTGTTGGGAGCTGAGAGCTTGCTAGACCTTATGGAAGTTTAGATATAAACACACAGGAACCAAGCAACAGCTCCCAACTCCTGGCATAGCAGAGAAGCGCAAGAGACAGACACCAGCAGACACCAAATTCCAGACCCTGAAACCAGGTTCTGCATGTGCTGGCTCTGTGTGATGCCAAGCCCACCACGCATTGCAGTCAGCCAAGTTCCTCACAATTGCATGCTGACATGGACTAACAACGTGCTTGGATGAGGAACAAGGGGATTCCATAAAATGTGAGTTGCTGTTTCACAGGGAAAGCCACTGGCTCAGGAGGCAGGTCAGGAAACACCACTAAATTTGGGGTTTGTGGATGAACAGCAGGGGATTCTCAACCTTTCCCCCAGCAGTCAGTACCTTGCACACATTTAAAGCGGCTATTGATGGGAATATAATCCGGATCGGAGTTTTCTTTCTCCTGGGAGCGAATAACGACCCTGCAGACAGAAGGAAGGCTTGTAAACCCCGGCAGCAACGCCCTGCTCACACACACACAAAAGGGAGCTGTGTGTACAGAGACACAATGTTTGATTTCTATCGCTAAGCTTCTGGGGCAGGAGGAGGAAAAAGGCAACGAAGGTGCAGGACGCGGATACTCGGGGAGAGAGGCAAGAGCTGTTGAACTCTCTCTGACACGAGGCAGGTCCAACACCGGGGTCGCAGCGGCTCTGGCTGCCGGAGGAGCATCGGGAAGCCGGGAAGGCAGCTCCGGAGCGCCGGTCCCGCAGCTCCCCGCCCGCAGGGGAGGGCTCCCGAGAGTCACGACGGCTGCGGCAGCTCGGCGGAGAACCGAGCCGTGCCCGGGCGCGGCGGCACCAACCGAGGCGAGCC
>VZTD01001883.1:77187-95804 GCA_013397725.1 Rhagologus leucostigma
AGCACTCTAGACTATCCCTCTCATCCATCCCACCTGCCCCAGGATGCCAAGTCCACTCCCAGTCCTCCCCCCGGCCTGTACCCAGTGCCCAGCGCTGTCCCCAGCTGCCCCCCAGCACGAGGGCTGACCCCAGCAGTGCCCCCGGGCTGTCCCTGTCCCTCCCAGCCATCTCACCTGCCCCCAGTGCGCCAAGTCCATCCCCGGCCCCTCACACCATCTCCGGCCCTCCTCCGGCCCGCCCCCAGTGCGCAGCCGGGGCTGTCCCTGACACCTCGGTGTCCCCGTGCGTCCCCCCCGAGCCGCTGGGGACACGCGGGTGCGTGGCACACGCTGTGACAGGCCCCAGCTGACGGGGCCGGGCTCCCCTCGAGCCACCCGGGGGTGTCAGGCCGTGCCCACCGCCCCAGCACCGGTCCCTCGGCAGCCCAAAGAAGCACAGGCACAGGCGGGCAGCAGGGAGCACTTTACCAAGCTGGCGAGATAAAAAGTACAACATTCCGTAGTTGGCACCTTGGCGGTCCCCAGCCCGGGGCAGGGCTGTCCTGCCGGCCGGGCTCTTCCCCGGACCCCACTGCCTTCCCAGCGGAACAGCCGCAGCCAGAGGGAGCAGGGAGCGAGCGGCCAGGGGCGAGCACTCAGCCAGGAAGAGCCCCAGGCAGAGCCCCAGGAAGAGCATGTTCCTCCAGCCAGGGAAATTAGGATCTGCATCCCATGGCCGATCTCCATTCCGATCTCCATTCCATGGCCAATCTCTGTCCCACAGTTGACCTCTGGCCCACTTGGACATCTCCCCCCGGCAGCATTGGCCACTCCAGCTGCCAGTGGTGCTGGGGGTGTTGCAGGCAGGCCCCTGCCCCGTGCTTGCCCCCAGCCCCCTTTGCCGGCTCGGTCCCTGTTTCCTGAGCAGTCATGTGCAAAATGTACCCGTCCCCAGAGCTTCCCAAGCTGTGCCCTGGCCCCATCCCGTGCCAGCACCCTGCCACTGGCTGGGGCCGCGGGATGGGGGTGAAATGTGGACATTCATTAGAGCATTTTTTTGTGTTTTTTTTTTTTTTCCTGAGTTTCACAGCCTGGCTCTTAATTACAGGCTTAAATCTGCAGCCCTGGGAGAGGAAAGGGAGAGATGGGTGAGTACCAGGAGGGAGGAGAGGGGAACCAACTGAAGCCTCAGTGGGATTAGATCCAGGGTGGGGGCGAGGATGGGGAGGTGTTTGCCCGGGCTGTGCTCCCCGGGGATGCAGAGCTCCTGGTGGGGCAGAGACCCCCAGAGCAGCCCGGGGCAGCTGAAGCGCTGCCGTGGTGCCCTGCTGCTGCCTGGACCCACTGCACCGCTCCGCCACAGCACAGGAGGGCTGGAGTGCGTGGAAATACATCAAGAAATAAAGCGGAAATTTCCCTAAACACCCTGTTTCCTTGTCAGCCGTGGCTGGCCCTTCCTGTTTCTCTGGGCGCGTGGCCGTGCTCCTGCTCGGAGCTCGTGTTTCCTCCCTGCCCTGCCCCGGAGCCCCGCACCACAGCCTCTGTTACTGGCAGCTGGGGCCCCCATGCTGGAGCCAGGCCAGGAAGAGGCAGCTGGAGGTGAGGGGGACAAATCCGACCCAGGGACGTGCAAACCCTGCTCCACAGCCCCGTGCACGTGCCCTGATGGCACGTATCCCACTCAGCCTTGCTCAGCTCCCTGGTGGAGTGGGCACGGGTGAGTGGTGGGAAACCCAGGGGGGACCCCAGGAGTCACCAGGAAGGTGGCTCAGGTGATGTCCATCTGGATCCCAGCCACTATCTCGGCGGCATCCCAGGACTTCTGGTGGCCAGGGCAGCAGAAGTTGTTGCAGGGTCCGTCAGGGAGATGTAGGAGGCAGAGCTGGGGACAAGCTTCCTTCCCACTTCCTTCCCGTGGCACAGCACCCCCATCGCCCCAGTCGGCAGCGGGGTGCAGGACCCTCGGCGCGGGGGCTGGCGGGGAGTGGGGTGGCTGTCGGACCCCCTGTGCAGTGAGGCCAGAGGCGCTGGCAGTGGAGGTGACCCCGGGGTTTGTTTTTGGACTGAGAGCTGAGGAGCTCCAAAATGCAGCATTTTGGGGGCTTTCAAGGGGTGGGGGTTTGGCTTGAGGTGGTGGCGCTGGCTGCGGACGCCGGGTGCCAGTTCCCCGTGTGACAGGGAGGATGCTCAGGGCAATGACAGGGAACCTCCTGTGACTCTTCGAAAGCAACCGCAGATCCAGCCGAACCCCTGGTGTCTTCCCAAAGTGCATCTGCGTGTCCAGCTGAATTCATCCAGGGGATCTCTGCATGGGAAACTCAAGGTACAATGTCAAAGGGAAGAGAATCAAACATCACCACCACTGTGCATTAGAAAAGCTGTTTAAAGTACCACATGCCGAAGGGACCAAAGAGTCTCAAGCTGCTTCGCCGCGGGCATGGGGCGACACCGGGGGCCGTGATCCTGTTCTGCTTCCTGGGCAGGCGCCTTCAATCCCAGGAGCGGGCTCAGCCGGGGCCAGTCCCAGCCACTTCCCTCGTGGGAAGGGCCCAGAGTCATGAGGGCTTGGGCTCCAGCCACTGCCTCTCTGCCAGCAGCTCTCCAAGTAAGGAACAAAAGCAGAGGAAGCCCCCAGCAGGACACAGGGGCTCCCCAGCAGCCAGGACAGCCCTTTGCAGCAGCGCTCCCTCTGCAGCCATCGCCACCCCTCCGGCTGGAGGGGCCCCTGCGTGGTCAGGGCTGGCTTTTGGGGCTGTTTGCACCGTCCAGCTCAGGGGCAAACTCTGTGATGACCCTCCGGGCCAGCGGGTTCGTGGTCTTGAGCAGTTCGGCGGCAGATGGCCGAGTACCGGGGCTGGTTTTGCTGCTCTTCTTCTGGAGCAGGGCTTTAAAATCCTCATTCCTGCTGGAAGACTTCCCACTGCTGCCTGCTGCTGCCAGGGACTCGCCAGTTGGGGAGCCTGAAGTCTTTACAGGTGAGTGGGAGGTGGGTCGGCTGCTGAAGGTGTCACCAGGCTCTTTCCGCCCCAAGACCTTCCTCTTCGACCTAGGCACCAAAGGGACACGGGTGGGAGCAGCCTGGGGCCGGGGTGAGGCCGCAGAGCGAGGGGCACGGTAGTGCCCAGCCTGCTCTGCTGGGGCAAGGTGACAACACGAGCGTGGCAGGTGGTGCTCCTGGCAGGTGGGACTAATCTGGACCCTCCCTGCTGGTGGCCTGGCCTGGCTGCACTCCGCTCAAGGCAGCGGCAACCGGGCTGTCCCCAAGGACGAACACTGGCCCCAGTATGGAAAATGGAGGTGTCGTGGTGGGGGGACACTACACCCGGTGCCGTGACAGTGGTGGGACGCTGCAGGCGCAGGGGCTGTGCCCTCCCGTGCATGCACCAGCCTTACCTGTGGATCACTGTGAAGAGATCCTCCGTGGTGCGGGATGTCGTGAACACCTCATCGTCCTCCTCCACGATGGACTCGGCCGTCTTCTCGCTGGCAAAGCTCTTCTCCTCCGTGCCAGCCTCTGCTGAGCTGCCTGCGGGCAGGGAGGAGACAGCAGCGAATCCCCTGTGCAGCATGGGGAACCCCTGTCCCTGGGATGATCCCACCACAGCGGTGGGGAGACCCTCACCTTGCTCTGAGGCAGGCTCGCCGGCAGGCGTGGTGCCCACAGCCTTGGGGGACGACGGATCCTCAGCGTCAGGGTCGCAGCAGGTGGGGTCAGTGTCCAGCGTGATGATGGGGCTGGGGGTGGGTGGCAGGTCCCCCACACCAGCTCCCAGCTGTGCCGGGGCTGGGATGAGCGGCAGGTACAGCACGCTGGGCTTTTTGGGCACTGGCGGCGGCACCTTGGCCTTCCTGCGCTCCCCCTCGGCACCACTCCGCTCCGGCCGCAGCTCGTCCAGGCTGCCCTGCGAGAGCCGCCGGGGTCCCGCCGGGGTCAGGGACAAGTGGGGCTCCCCCAGACCCCTCCTCAGCTCCCCTCTCCGCAGCACCACGACGGCATCCTGTGGCACCTCCTTCTCCTTGGCGGCAGTGCCTGGCCGGGATTTGGGGGACAGGGGACCCTCCTCTCGCAGAACTGGGGGCTTGGGCAGGATGCACGGGGGGCGTCTGGCCAGTGGTGGCTTCTCTGCCACGGGTGGCTTCACCTTCCTCTCCGGCCCTGGGCAGGGGATGCGTGCTGGCTCCTCCGTGTGCTCTGGGCCATCAGTGTTGTCCTCTGGCTCTGAGCGGCTGATGGAGCGGAGGCGGACGGAGCGCAGGTCGGACTGTGTCACCACGGGCATGATGGGTGTGATGGGACTGGTCTTCTGGGCCAGCTTGGTGCCAAAGGTGGAGTCGGAGTGGTGCCGGCTGACCTTCGTCTTCCCCTTCAGGGAGATCTTCAGCCCTGAGAGGTCAAGGTGGGCGGGTGGGGTCAGTGGGAGGTCGAAGGACAGCCTGGCCTTGGGGCTCCTCTCCATGGGGGATGTGGGGGGCAGAGAGGATTTCCTCTCGGGGACCAGCGGCCTCACACGGACCTGGTGCGGGGAGTGCCCGAGGATGGTGGAGGTGGGTACGGTGGGGGTTGGGGTCTCCGACTGACTGGAGTACCCACTGGATGGGGACATCAGCCCCGTGGGCCTGCCTGGAGAGGAGGTCTTGAGGTCTGCCTCGGCCGAGAGCTGGGAGGGTGTTGTGGCCCTGGAGACCGAAGGGGACACGAGGGACTCGGAGCTGCCCCGTGTTTTGGCACACTCAACGGCCGTGGTCCCTGTGGTCGTGCTTGAGCCAGAGAGGGACTGGTAGGGATCACTGCCGGCCTTCCAGTCCGTGAGATGCCACTGGTGGGGAGCAGCCGTGCTGTTGGGCTCCCTCCCTGCACTCCCCTGGGGGTCGGAGTGCACCAGCCGGTGACCCTGGAGCTCCGGTGGGATGCACAGGCTCTTGGGCCGCTGGTCCTTGGGCAGTGCCGCACTGAGCCCCACATCACCGTCCTGCCCCTCTTTGATCAGCGAGACGCTGCGTGTGGGCGGCGAGGGCTTCTTCTTGGCCTTCTTCAGGGAGATGCTCTTGGAGCGCCGCCGCCGCTGCCCCTCAGGCTCCAGCCCCAGGGAGACGTTGTCGGTGCTGGTGCTGCCCTCGGAGCTGGCACTGGGGTAGCCCAGGGCGTAATTGGCGCTGCCCCGCCGGGTCTCGGCGTACGCGATGTCCACAGAGCAGAGGGACCCTGAGTCAGTGGGCACCGACAGTGACCGCTCACGGAACCGGCACCCTGCCCGCTCCACCTCCAGCTGCACCAGCCCTGCCGCTGGCTCCGGCTCCTCTCGGCTTCCCGGCAAGAAATTCCCCTTGGCTTCCTGGATGCACCCGGAGCTGGCGGGGGAAGCAGGCACTGGGCCGGTGAAGAAGCTGGGCCCATTGCTGCCCACGCGCTCTTCTGTGGCGATGAAGAAGGAGGTGGAGGCGGCGGGTGAACCTGGGCTGGGCGAAGGGATGGAGCCGCCCGGCGAGGTGCAGGTGGGCCCCTTGCCTGGGCCAGTGGTGAGGTTGGGGGGGCTCCCATAACTCAGGACACTCCAGGGCGGGGAAAAAGGGGTGCCCTGTGTCCCGTTGCAGGCACTGGCACAGGGGTTGGCTGCCCCATCCATGGCAGCAGGTGGCTGGCAGCAGCCGAGGTCACTGAAGGTCTTCCTCAGTGGGGCCGAGAGGGGCTGGCGAGGGCCGATCTCCTGGGGCGTCGTGCCCCCGCTCGTGGTCTCAGGCACAAAGCTGCAGGACAGGGACTCAGCGATGGGCGCGTGTGTGCTGGACGTGGGGCCGTTGGCGCTGCCTGCGGGGAGAGACACAGCCCTGTGAGCACCATCCTGCCTCACTCACAGGGACATGGCCCTGCCCCGCACCCTGTCCCAGCCCGTGGCCGGTCCCGAGGCTGCACCTCTGCCCAGGCATAACGTGGATCTGTTGGCTGGAATGTGCCATGGACAAATCAGCAGCCATGGCAAGAGGCTCTACCCATGGGGACATCAGTCCCATGGCAACCAAAGTGCTGCCCTGGTGCTGTTCCATGGTGGGGACACAGATGTAGATCAGGAGGAGCCAGGTCAGGCACTGCCAGCCGGGTCAGGGAGGGACATGGTGGCTCACAGTGCCACCCCATCACAGCACCTCTAGGATGGGGAAGGAGCCTGGAGCCCTGCCGTGGCTCTCAGTGCCACCGCACCTCAGCACAGCCAGGGTGGGGAAGGAACCTGGAGCCCCGCTCTGAGCACCCCCAGCAGACAGGGATGCTCAAGGCCGTGGAGGGCTGAGGTCTGACCGACTCCAGGGGAGGAGCCGTGACAACCAGTTGATGGTGTGACCACTGTCATGGGAAGAATCCTTTCTCCTACCCCATGAAAACTGCCTTGGAGCATCTGGTGCCCTGGCTTCTCCCCTTGTCCCTACCTGCCTCTGTAGAGAGGCTGGCTCTGATTTCCCTACACCTTCCATAGGGGACAGCAGGACAGAGCCCCTGCGCCACAGTGGCTGCTGCTCCCAAGGGTCCAGTGCCAGCCTGGAAGCACTCCAGGCACTCTCACACGCACACCCTGGCCACTGGCATGGCCAGCTCGCCAGCCCCAGCAAAGACCTGGCCAGGTGTGTGCCCCACAGCCACGGCACCCTGCGACAGGGTCTGCCCACGGGAAGGTGGGCACAGGGGGCTGCTGGAGCCGAGGCTGGGCGACTCCTGTCTCAGAACCATGACTCAGGGTGAAGGGGCTGTCCTCGATGCCACGCCAGCCCCAGGCCAGCCCAGTGTCACCAGTGTGCCCAGCACCTCAGTGCCCTGGGAGGGCACAGAATCAGCGTAGTGCCTGCACCTCCGCGGTTGGGGTGTCCCCGGGAGCCCGTCTGTGCCTGGGCCAGCTGCCAGCCCGGGGATGGCTGTGCCGCCCGTCAGGGCAGCTCTGGGGGGTGCCAGCCCTGCCTGGGTGCCGCCTGCGCAGTTCTTGCCGTCACCTTGGTCTCGCAGGGACAGGTTAGGGAATCCAATAATGGTCCGTCTACGCCGCAGGGTGGACTTGGGGTTCATCGCAGTCTCTGTGTTAAACAGGGAGTGACGAGCACTCGCGTGCCTAGCAAAGTGCTGCCCTGTAGCCAAAACAAACAGCGGTACGCCGCGGTGCTGGGAGCCGCTGCTGGGGCGGGAGCTCGGCCCCCTCCTCACCCATGTTCTCTGCGTGTACCCAGCCTGGCATGGTGACACAGGTGGGCGTGTGGGATGGCAGGAGGATGGTGTGAGCCATGTGAGGTGAGCACGAGGGAGATGGAGGCACGGTGGGAAATGCTGCAGATGGAGCTGGGATGGATGGAAAGCTACAGACACCAGCCCTGTGCTGCGTGACAGGCACTGGTCTGTGCAGGTGAGGCCAGACCCCACACCGCTGTGCTGAGCCACACTGGGGACGTGTACATGAGCCATGGAGAGGGACCAGTGTGGCCCTGGCACAGCTCTCCATGATGGAGGGAAAGGGCGGACAGACGCCTCTGCCCTTCAGAAGGGGCACCTCACCCAGCCACCAGCCCCAGACTCCGACCTGGGCCAGAGCGTGGCACCTGTGTCTGCAAGGACTGGGCAGGACCGCGCTGCCGGGAGGTGTGGCCCCGAGAGGATGAGCAGATGGACACACAGGGGAGGAAGGTGAGACAGGCCGGGTGCACGGCATGTGGTGAGAGCCCGGGTGACAACAGACCCGGCTGGCTGGGCACTACACTGGGGACGTGAGACCTGCCAGCAGCACGGCCAGCGGACCAGACGCACAAAGCTGCAGATGGCACGAGAGATGGCTGGGAATGATGGACACCAGCATGGCCCTGCTGTTCCCTCTCTGCCCCAGTGCCCCCCTAACCCACAGGGACACAGCTCGCAGCCACAGCCCCCTCCCACCACCCGCCCTGCCCCAGATGCTGGGGCGCATCTCTGCCTGCACCCCGTGTCCCCCCGCTGCGCCATGGGGTGCTGCCCTACCCGAGACATTGATGGGGACGATGTTGGTCTGGATGGAGCCGGCCTGGTGCCACTGCTTCTCCTCCACAGTGGGCAGGGGGAAGGCCCTGGGCCAGGGGGGCTGCTTGTCCGGGCTGGTGGGGAGGCTCGGGGAGCTGTCAGGGGGCCGAGCACCGAGCGCAGTGCTGCTGGTGCTCTCCTCTTCGGCCGCTTGCCGGCTCGGGGGCTACCGGGAGAAAGGCACGTCAGCCACCAAAGGGACAAGAGTGGAACACAAACAGGGACTTGCTGCCCGCCCTGCCACCCCAGAACTCACCATAAGCACGAACTCAAGGCGCTTGGCAGGTGGGGGTCGAGGTGACGGTTCAGGGGAGGTGTCGGGGGGCAGGTGTCCAGCAGCGCGGAACGTCTGCCCGGTGACCCTGCTCTCGGTGTACTGCTCCTCATATTCCTCTGCAAGAAAAACGGCACCTGGGACCCTGCTCCTGCTGCCAGACCCGGAGCAGGGGGCATGTGAAGGGGTGGTGACTGTCCCCTCTGGCCATCCCCAACCTAGCTGACCATCCCTGCTCAGGACAGGCAGCTCAGAAGGTGAGGAAAGGAGACCCAAGGAGGGTCTGGGGGAACCGAAGAAGCGCAAAGATCCCAGCAGCTGGCCCTGCTCCTCCTGGGGGGCGCAGTCAGGGGATGCGGTGGGTCTCGCTGGGACACAGCCCCAGTGGGGACAGCCAGGAGCTCAGTGTATCCCCATCCTGTAATTGTTGAGCTAATTAATGCTGGTGGCTGTGGACTGGCGGAAAGCGGGGCTGCTCAGGCTGACTTAATGAGATTACAAGCTGAGGGATGGCTGGGCTGCTGATCTCATCTGATGCCTGAGGAGCATCCGAGCCAGGGCCGCGTGACAGCCTGGGCCAGAGATTGGAAGGAAACAAAACCACTGGCCACGCTGATCCAGTTAGGCAGATCAGTGGCAGGTCCCTGAGGCCCTCGTGAGAACTGTGCTGTGGTGGGGCTCGTGGGTGCCGTGGTGGCCCCAGTGGCCCCAGCAGGTGATCGTGGTCCCAGTTGCTTTGGCACCTGCAGCAGTGACTTGGGAGCAGAGATCAGTGAGGGGTTACTGGAGGCTGGGACCCCGCAGGACCCAACTCCTGCAACCTGGTGAGGTCTGAGGAGCAGCTCAGACAGGCGTGTGGGAGATGAGCTCACAGTCTCATGGTGGTCACCTAGCCAGGGCAGCACCCACCCATCACCCTCACCCAGCCCACCCCAGCCCCTCTCCCTGCTACCTTGCAGCAAGCTCTGGAGGTTGAGCTGGGCCTCCTGGTGCAGCTGCTCCATGCCCGGTGGGCGCCCAGCTGCCAGGAAGACATTCACGGGCTGCTGCCATGGCAGCTTGGCGGGGGCGGCCTTCTTGCTCTCGAGGTCCAGGTTAGAGGTGGCTGCAGGGGGCAGAGAGTGGGGTCAGAGGCAGGTGGGGTGCGGCTTCCCTGCGCGTGCTGCTGTGGGATAACACCGTGCCAGCACAGCGCTCATCCCACCCCAGCTCTCCAGGAACGCCGGGATGTGGCTGCGTCCCACCCTGGCAGGCTGCTGCCCGCTGGGACCAGCCCTCATCACCGCCACCACTTTGGGGGCTGGACACTGCCCCCGAGGGCTGCCAAGAAGGGAGCTGGCCGAAATTGGGGAAGGAAGCCAGCCCTGCCACCCGTGCCTAACCGCGCCCGGGCGCAGGAAACGCTGCACGCTCTGCTGGAGCAACATCCTGTCTGCGGAGGAGCAGAAGCTGCAGCTGAAACGCAGGACCCAGGGGCCCATCGCTCCCATTGCACTGCGGCTCGGGGCTCAGTGCCCTGCCCTGGCCTGGACACCCCCGAAGCTCTCCAAGGAAGGAAACTTCTGTGAGGACTGCTCAGACTCTCCAAAACACCCCGATGCGTGGAAAAGCCCCCGGGAGCAGGATCTGGGCTCAGCAGCGAACCGGCCCTGCGGGGAGCTGAGCGCTGCTCCCACAAACAGGCTTTGCCATGGGAACACCGCAGCCCCGGCGCCACTGCTCAGAGCGGGTGTGGGTTTGTACCCAGCACGGAGGCAAGGCAGTGCCACTGCTGGCATGCTGCCTCCGAGGGCATCTGCACCCCGGCAGGCACAGAGCGGGTCTCTGGGCGCTTTACACAGGGATATGGATGACCGGGGTCTCATCCCTGGGGATTCGGGGTTCATCCTCCACTGCACGGTCCTTGTCTCCATCCCAATCACTTGAGACGCTCTGATCACCAGTGTGTGACAAACACTTCCCCTCTGCCACCCGCAGAGCAGTGCCCGGCCCCAGGAACACACCCTGCCCTGCTGCCAAAGCCTGCTCCGCGCCGGGCCCCAGCTGAAGCAGCAGAAGCAATCCCATTTACCTGGGAAGGGGAGTGGTCCCAAAACAGGCGTGGGACCCCCAGCGCAAGCCACATTTCCCTCCGCCCCCAGCGGTCAGGCAGCTGTGGCCCAGCTCATCTGCACTGCATCACGAGCATCCCCGAGCAGCATCCCCGCTGCTGCTCGTGGTGCCATCCTGCCCCCAGGTGCCTTCCTGCCCCCAGATGCCCTCCTGCCTACAATACTCTCGTGCCCCTGGCTGCCCTCATGCTCACCCTTCCTCCAGCTGGTGGAGCCCGCACAACGCCCAGCACCCCAAAGCAAGGTGCCATGTCCCCAGCCTAGTTACTTTTATAATTTGTTTCCATAACGACGGGCCTTAACACCGGGTTTTTCCTTTTTTTTTTCCCTTCTTCCTCCTCTAAATAATTTGACTTGTTTCCATACCAACCAAGAGGTGTTGGGGTGCGTGTGTGCATGTGTGTGCCATGCACAAGGCAAGGCTGGGCATCTCCCGGAAAACCTGACCCACAGTGCCGGGGGCAGAGACCACAGCTTCACCTCTGCAGACCCCAACCTGCTGTTTTTGGCGAGGTGGGGGATCCACTGCTGCCGCACCATTTCTGAGAACACTCCGAGGGTGCACCCCAGCTCCTGGCTTGCTGCACTCCCTGCCTGGCTCACACAGCCCCAGCCTTTGGCCTCAGCACAGCTGATGCTCCTCGCCTCCTGCCCATATATCCCCCTGCAGCCGCCCCCCACCAAGGACTCGGGGACATCCTGAGCAGCCTCCTGCTGCCCCTGCGCCTCTCCCAGCCCCTGCCGCCCTCCCCGAGTACGGGAGCTCACCTCTGCACCTCGGCCCTGCTGCCGAGTCACCCCGGCACCCACCCTGGGCGCCGACCACGCGGGCAAACCACAGCACCAACCCCGGGGCCGCCCTGGGCGCGGCGGAAGCGCGGCAGCACCCACGCCCAGCACCCTGCCCTGCAGCCACAAGGGGAACGCGCAGTGCCGGGGTCCTGCCCCGTGGAGCTTCCCCCTCTGCACCGACACGCGCTCGCCTGGGGCTGTGAGTGACCCAGGGCAGTCCTGCGCCGGCGGGGGCAGTGCCGAGGTGCTGGCATCACCGAGGCGGGGGCAGCATGGGTTCCATCTCCCAGCTGGGGAGAAGGGGTGGGGGAAAGAACGGGTGAGCCGAGCACTCTCCTGGCACCCAGATGCCCCAAACTTGCACCGCAAGGACAGCACTGTGCCCGAGTGCGCAGCACCTGAGGCTTTGGCTCAGGGAGCGGCCACTCCGAGGCTGTTTTGGGAGCAGTGGCTCTGGAGGTGTTTTGGGAGGAGCACTCACAGCCCAGCGCCACACGGCAGCTCGGCGAAGGGGCGTAGGGAGCCGGCAGTCCTGACTCAGTGCCACTGCCACAGAGCTCCCAAGGCACGGGCAGTATTTGGGAACAGCCTGATGCAGGCTCAGTACAAGGGCAGGTTGGAAGCGTCCATGGAAGCCCAGCTGCCACCCCCGTCTGTGGGCACGGGATGCCCCGGGCAAGCCGGAGTGTCCGGCAGGAGGACACAGCGGCTGGCGGGGACAGTGCAGCTGAGCTGAGCCAGTGCCCTTGGCAGTGACCCTCCCGCCACGCTTATCAGAGACAGGCTCAGAGCACAAAATACCTCTGAGGGGCTCCCACCCCGTGGTGAATGCCTGCGGGAGATGAAGGGCATCCTGGCACAGCAGAGCCGGAGGGACAGCAGAGTCAGAGGGACAGCTCCATCCCACCAACTCCAGTGGTCTCGACCTGAGCCTGGCCAGCCTTGCTGCTGAGGGAAACTGAGGCATGGCTGGTGGGGGGTTTGATGCATCAGGTTCGCCATGTTCCCTGCTGGCCCCAGGCCCCCTCCTGGCCCCAGGGCTTGTAGAGAGGAGCAGGCACCATCCCCTGCTCTGCCTGCCGATGGACATCTGCCTGGGATGTTCCCAGAGTCAGCACCATCAGCCACAGCGGATGCTGCAGCATCAGAGCCCTGCTGAGCGTGAGCCAGTGTCCAGGCTCGGGGTGTTGTGGCCATGGCGGGTACACAAGGATCGAGGCTGAATTCCAGGGAAGTTCGCTTGAAGCGGAGCTGAGCTCCATTCTCTCCTGCGGGAAGAGCATCCCCACAGGACCCCCAGCCCCTCAGCATCTCCTGAGTCACCCCTGCTCCGTGCCAGCATCCCTACTCACCCACAGCCCAGGCATCCCGAATCCACAGGGAGATATTTGACAGAGCCATCAGAGCTGTTTCAATCCAGGCCGAAGCTCCTGTGAGGCGATGCCTCTCACTTGAATTCACCGCCAAACTTTTCCCTCTCAGGCTCGCTCCCCACGTACAGGAGATGCCGGGGACGCGTCTGGAGCCGCTCGGACCCTCTCTGCCAGCGTGGAGCAGCGGCAGGAATGATGTAACGGCGGCAGCAGGCGATGCGCCATCAGCAGAGCAGCCATGGCAACGGGTACGGGCACGGCAGCAGCTGCCGCCAGGCCGGAGTGCCGAGCACGCCGGAGGGCGAGGGCAGCAAACCTGGGGCCTGACAGCCCCCCGAGCCCGCCGTCCGGAGCTGTGTGCCGCAGTGCCCGGACCGTGTGCCACCGGCTTCAAGCAAGTGCCGCGGCCTGCCCCGGTACCGGACTGCTCAGCGGCGGCGCGTGCGGCTTGGTGACATTCCCGGGGTACGGAGCCAGGCGCATGCTGCTCACGGCGAGCGGAGAGGAAGGGAAAAGAGCACACAGAGGGAGCTGGCAGCGGCCGCACAAACACCTCCTGTCCCAAGCTCACCCCCTGCCGAACCGGACCTGCCGGACCAGCTCCCCGCGGGATGTGGAGCTGCATCCGCGTGCACGGCAGCTCCAGGGCCGGATGCCCGCCCAGCTCTGAATGAAATCCTGAAGTGACACCCTGCCGACAGCCTCGGGCCCAGTGCCACAGGGCAGCGGTGCTCACCGAGCAGACCTGCCCCCTGTGCCGCCTGCACACGCTGTGCCTGGGATGAGCCCTCACTGCGAAAGCCAAGAGACTGTGCCCTGTCCAAACCTGACCCTGTCCAGGACACGTCCCACTGTCACAGGTCCGGCGGCACAGCTCCAAGCCCCCAGTGAGGCAGGGCCACCTGCACAGGGGTCTGACCTGCTGGTGGTTGAGGCCAGAGGGCTGGAAGCCTTTCAGGGGTGCCATGCCCAGACCCCAGCTCGGCCATGCCAGGACCCTGGTACAGCACGTCCCCGCGCTCCCACACGGGTGCCCAGCAGGACCACAGGCACTGAGAAATGACACTGTCTCGACACACCGGATCTGCCAGAGGCTTTCAGCTCTTCTAAGCTCCCTGTTTAACAAGGAATCAGCCGATTTTTGGACTGATGGGAGATAAGGGCACTGCAGAAGCTGCTGGCAGGGTGGATTTGGCAGCTGTGGGGGTTCCTCAGCTCATGGGGAGAAGGCTGGGTTATGTGAGAGGTTTCTATGAAAACCACTAGCAGCAAAGCAGTCAGTGACATCCCTGTCCATCGGCAGGACTCAGTTGCAGTGTGCAAGGACATTCGGTCCCGGCAGCGTGATGGGCCCCGGTCAGGGAGTTTTGGCAGGAGGGGAGGTGTGTGTGCTGCAGAATCTGCCCGGCGAGGCTGGCCCAGGAGGAGCCCAGCGTGCCATTCGCCCGTGCTGTGGGGATGGGAACCGCACGCGGCCGTGCTGGCAGCGGGGCTTGGCCCGGGACCACGCCAGCCAAGGTGGACTCAGGCTGCTCCCTGACAAGGGGCTCAGATCCGCTGCTCCCAAGGCCAGAGCAGCAGCACTGGGGCAGGCACTCGAGCCCCGGAGCCTGGCTGGACCCAGATTCCTGCACCAAGCCCTCCACCATGGGCAGTAGGGCCAGTGCCCAGAGCCCTCTCCCAGCCCTGCCATGGCTCCCTGGCAGACTCCTCATACTGCAACCCTCACTCTCCCATGCTTCCCAGCAAAACTCCAGGCACAAATCTTTCCTGAGAGCCTCAGGAAGCCTGGCATGGCAACCTGTCAGTCCCAGCTGATCCTGGCAGCCCAACATCGCCGCGTCATGGCCAAGGGAACCACTGGGCACAGGGTAGCCATGGCCAGCTGCCCACCAGCCTTCCCACGGTGATGTCCCCAGCCTGGCTGGGACTGTTCGGTGGCACATGGAAGCCCAGGCAGCGTTCACCACTCTGCCTAGTGTGGGCTGCCCGTGCCAGAGGCTGCTTCCAGAGGGGTCCTTCCAGGAAAGCGCAGCTTCCCCTGTGCCCGGCTGGTTTTACACTCCGCGGGGCCGGGACAATGTGAGGAAGTCGCCTGAGAGGGGAATGCGGCCAGAGGCCCTGGGACAAAGGGGCCTGAGACCTGAAATCAGCTACAGCAGGAGTGAGAGCAGTGACAACAGCGAGGGTCCTGGGTGTCTGTGATGTTTGTGTCGACCCATGGTCCACGGTCCCACAGTCCTCCCTCCTGCTGCCACCAGCACGTGGAAGCTGCCAGGAGGGCACAGTACCACCGGGACAGACAGGATCTGTCCCCGCAGGACTGGCGAGTGGTCAGTGGGACATGTGGGCTGGGAGTCTCTGTCTCTCTCTTGCTTTGTCAAGAGCAAGGACACCCCACCGGGCTGGGGAGTGGCAGAAGGATTTAAAAGGGACAGGGACACTCCACAGCTCAGGTCAGGCTGGGAAAGGTGGGACAGGACTGGTACTGCTGGACAGCACTGACCCTGGGGCTATTGCATGGCCTCCAGAGGGTCTGTGCCCAGCAGCTGCCCCCAGCCCGGGGTCCTGCCCTGCAGAGTGAGCAGTGCCTGCACATCCCTCCGCCCCCACTGCCCTCCCCAGCCCTGCCCTGCTGCCTGCCTTACCTGCCCGGTGCCAGGGTGCCAGGAGCCACTCCACCTTGGCCATGGCTGTGAGTGCAGCTCGCTCCGGCCGCCCAGGAGCTCCTGCCTCAAACCAGGCTGAGAGCACTGAGCTTCCCCGTCCTCGCTGCCTCCAGCTCCAGCGGGGAGAGGAAGCGACCAGGAACTGGCTGTTTGAGTCAGCGGCACAGCCCATTGTCCTGGCCCCGGCCCCTCTTCCTTCCCCGGGGAAGGATGGTGGAGGGACCGTGGCTCTGCACAGCCCGCCCCACATCCACCCGCCCTCACGGCGGGTCGCCCGGGGATGCACATCCCTCTCCATGTATCCCTGCTGCAGCACCTGGAGAGGGATGCTATCGCCAGGACAGGCTGGACTCCCCGAGCTGGACAGGGTCACAGAACCAACACATCCCCCAGCTGTGGCTGGAGCACCATCTGAGAGTAGTGGGTGACCTCGGGGGACACAGCACGTGGGGGCTTGTCCTCCCAGCAGAGCACGGCCATTCCTGCACGGAGCAGCCACCAGAATCCTCACGGAGAAACCAGCACCTGGAGCCTGTCGCTGCCCCGGCCTGGCCGAGCTGCTGCCTGCCAGCTCCCCCAGTCCTCACAGCTGACAAACCAGGGGCCCTTCTGAACCCCCTGGCTCTGACCTGGGAGCTGCCAGAGCTCCCAGAGCTTCGTCTCACTTCAGCTCCTTCCAAAGCCTGGAGCAAAGGCTCCTCGGGGACCACTTTCCCAGGGCCCCAGGGCTTTGTAAAGCCAAGCTGGCTTCTCCCAGAGGGTGGAGGCTCCTGGAGCCAGGGCTGCAGCGGAGCCGAGAGTGCTGCCCCAAGCCCAGGCTTCATTCAGGAAGCGGCTTTGGGGCCGTGGGGGCAGCACGTGGAGCATGTGCCTTGCCGGGGGCTGGGCTTGCCACCCACCCACCCCATGCCAGGCACCCAGTGACGCTGCAGACCCGAACGACGGGATGGGTGACGGATGGCAAATACCAGCATTTTCCCCTGGCAACCCAGACACACGGCTCCGACGGACAGGGGGACAAGGACAAAGGACACCTTCCCCCATGGCCAGTGCTTCCTCTGGAGCCACTGTAGTGCCAGTGAAGAGAGATGCAGTAACTGGAGAGCTCCCAGTCCACCAGACCGCCAGGCAGAGACCTGAAAAGTCATCACAGCTGTGCCAACAGCCCACAGGGATGCTGCCTGCTCTGAGGGGCCGCTCCAAACATCACCACACGCACAAGCCAGTGGCTGGGGCTTGTCCCACTCGGCTCCTCTGGCATGTGATGAAGGAGTGCAGGTGGCTGCGAGCCCCCACCAGTGCCACAGGAGCCACAGAGACGTGTACCGGCCAAGAGGACAGAGTGAGGGGTCACTTGCTCCAGGTCGATGCAGCCATTCCCAACCTGATGGGTCACAAGGCGGGCCAGATCCTGGATCCGGGATGCAGCGTAAGACCCTTCTGCACGCTCCCCATGCAGGGGGCAGGAGGATGACCCTGCCTGAGGTGAGACAAGGCGCATCCCAGGACGGCGGGTCCCTGCCCTGCTGGCACGTCCCACACTCTCATGGAGCTGCTCCTCATGGAGCCTCAGCTCCCTACCCTTGGCAGATAAGCTCCAGCCTGGACCTGCTGCCCCCTCTCTGCATGGAAGCCTGCGTGCAACTGCTCAGGAATGCCCCAGGCACCGAGGTTCCCGCAGCCCTGTGAGTGCCCAAGTATTCGCTCGAGCTTTACACCCAAGACGAGTTCTGAGCTATGCAGCGCCAAATCCCACTCCTCCCTGCCCCCAGCAGCCAGATGCAGGTCTCCCCAGGGAGACCAGGCGCCAGAGGGAGATCTGCTGGAGATCTCCAGGCTGGCGGGGAGCTGTGACCTGTGCCTCAGGACAGAGATGAACCAGCTCTGGCCAGGGCCTGGCCCCACAATCCCCCCTGGGCCCTTCCCGCAGCTCCAAGAATTCCTTTGACAATCCAGAAGTGGGATTAGTTCTCCCCTCTGAGTGGCACCAGGGGGGAGAGGCAGGCAGGGAGTGGAGCAGCATCCGATGGTCCGGGCACTGCTCATCTGCCGTGCCTGCAGATGGGAGCCGAGGGCAATGTGCTGGGCAGCGGCCGGCACAGCATCCCTCATCCCTGACGACCTGCAGGGCAGCATCCTGCGGGCCGGGCACTGCCTGCCTCCCGGGAGGGAATGGGCCAGCATCCCATGGTCCCTCTGAGTCCCACGGTCCAATCACTGCCCACTTCCCACACTGCCAGGAGGGGAGCCAAGGGTGATGTGATGGATACCGAGCAGCCCCATATCCCACACCCCTCCGGCCCGCAGCTCGGCATCTCTCCTGGTCCTCTCCTGTGCAACCCGAAGTTCTTGTGCCCCATTTCGGTGCTTTGCACCCACCGCTACAACAGCTGCTGCAAAATTAGACAGCGTCAGGCTGTGCTGCCACCCTCTCTGCCCACTGATTATTAAGCTGTGACAGTCATTTGGGCTGTGACAAGCAGTCCCCATTCTCCTGCAGTTTCTAAGCAATCTTCCCGAGGTCTCTCCCAGGGCTGGCAGCTCCCTTCTGCTGCCCACACTGCTGTGCCCCACTCCCAAGCCAGCAGGCAGGGAAAGGGCAGCAGGAGCTGGGGCCAGCAGAGCCCAGCATGCTGCACTCCAGGACTCCAGGGTTCTGGCGGGCCTGGCGCCAGGAGCTGTGGCAGACCCCAGCTCCCGGCTCTTCTGGCATTCCCAGGAGCTGGGCTGGAAGAAGAGCTGGAGCGCTGGGGAGGGTTGCTGAACTGCCTGGACCAGCTACATGGGGACAAAGGAGTGACCAGACAGGTCCCGCTTGTCTGACCCGGCTTCCTCAGAGGGCACCTGCCCTCACCGCCCGCTCGCAGCTCCAGCTGAGTCCTCTGCTCCCTCTGCTCCCCCTCAAACAGCTCCCCGCAGAGCTGCGGGGCTGTCCGCCTCCCCGAGATTGTTTGTGGTACAGAGCCCCCAGACACCCACCACCGCTGCGGTGTGTGGGAGAAGGGAGCTGGGCTGCGGGGGCTACACAGGCACGGGGCTCCTGCCTGGGGGGGCCCAGCTCCGGGGACAGCAACTACAGGGGCTCCCTACTGCCGGGGCTGGCTCCCCACACCTTGGGGCTGCATCCCCGTGCCCAGGGCTGGCTCCCCACACCATTGGGCTGGATCCCCGCGCCCAGGGCTGGTTCCCCACTGCGTGGGGCTGGCTCCCTGTAACCCGGGGCTGGCTCCCCGCAGCTCGGGGTACGGGCCAGCACCTGTCCCACACGCTGGGGGACCGCGGCGGCCCCACCGCCAGCCCCATCCCGCGCCGTCCCCGTCAGGAGGCCAAGCCTCGGCCGGGGTGACCTCTGCCCGTGTCCTCCAAGCGACCCACCGGGAGCGGGGAGCGAGGAGC
>VZTD01001883.1:96144-199703 GCA_013397725.1 Rhagologus leucostigma
TGGGGAGTACTGGGGTGATGGGGGTGGCGGTACCGGGGCTGGACACCGCCCGGGGAGATAGGGATGTGGGGTACCAGGGTGATCGTGGGGCGGTCCCGGGGCTGGGCACCCTCAGACCAATAGTGTGGGGATACCAGGGCTGGACAGCCCCCAGGGTGATGGGATTGGGTTGGGGGCCCTCGGGCTGGGTAGCCCCTGGAGAGTTGTTTGGTTTAGGGATGAGTGGAGGGGGTCCTGGGGCTGGAGAGCCCCCGGGGTGGTGGGGATGAGGTGCTGCCAGGGCTGGGCACCCCTGAGGCCATGGGGCTGCGTGGGAAGTCCTGGGACTGGGCGCGCCAGGGGTGTTGGGGCTGCGTGGGGACCCCGATGATGGCCCTGCGGGGTGGGTGGCTGAGCGGGGGATGGATGGAGGCAAGGGGTCGGGGACCTCTGCCGAGAGGCAGAGGTCAGCTCCAAGAGCAGCTGGAGCCATGCACAGAGGGAATCAGGAGGTGTGGGAAGAGCTTTGGGGCTGGCTGTGGTCAGGAGCCCTGTGTGAGAGCTGCTGGACATTGCAAGAGCCAGGCCTGGGGGTGATGTCATCTCAGGTAGGAGAAACAGAGGCGTCTCTGTCTGCCAGTACCTCCAAGGTCCCCATTCCCGGCACTGAGTGTCCCGGGCAGTGCCATGACTGCACAGAGCTCAGCTGCATGCAGGGACCCCCAAGAGTCTTGCATCAGATGCTGCCCTTGGGTTCCTTCCCCTGGCCCAAACCTCACCAAATCCCTCTGATGGGGAAAAAAACCCTTTCCAGAGCAAACCCCTTTTCCAGGGAAACCTGTCCAGCATGCCAAGGCCTCCCACCTGCGCAGCCCTTCACCCCTGGGAGTCAAGAGGGATTGGGATGGCTCAGCCCAGTCGCTGTGTCCCAGGACGGAGCATCCCTGACACATCGGATCTCGGCATCCATATAGCAACAGAAAGGACCAGAAAGCGCTGGGAGGTTGTTATGGAAACAGCCACAAATTGGATCAGTACTTGGTGCAAGGAGCAGTTTGTGTGACTGATGTGGGAGCAGGTGGGTGTGACAGCCGCAGCGGTGCGGGGGCCCCGCGGTGGCACCCCGGTGCCCATGCTGTGTCCCTGTTCTGGGGCTGGGCTGTGGCAGTGCCTCAGCTCACAAGGACCCGGGCGTGGGGCTGTAGGCAGCGCAGGCTGGCTCCCACAGCCTCTGCACTCCCCAGGAAGGCGAAGGACTGGGGCGAGTTGGGGGTGGTTCGCAGAAATTCCATCAAGAAAATACTTTCTGCCACTTCCCCAGGCCCCGGCCGAGCCCAGCACACGGTGTCAGGCAGCGGGGCAGCGGCCCCTGCACAAACACCCCTCTGTGGGGCGGCGATCCCACAGCGTGGCCCTTGTTCTGCTCCCTGCCCTGGGGAGCCAGGCAAGGTGCCCATCACCCCGAGCCGCTTGTCGCCTCGTGCGGGGCAGCCCCAGACCCCGCGTCCTCCTCGAGCCCCGTGGGCACACACGGCTGCCTGCGCTGTCCTGGCCACACGGCTCCTGGGAGCCCAGACGGGTCTGGGTGGCTCATCCAGGACCCGGGCTCATCGTGCCAGGGCCGAGGGGCAGGAGGGCGCAAGTGGCTGCGCGGGGAAGTGCTGATGGCACGGCTCCGTCCGGCTGAGCGCGGGGGTGGCCCCGCTCTGCGCTCCCGGAGCAGACCCCTCCTGGCAGAGAACGCAGCTGTGAAGAAGCCATAAACACTCGCTAAGTGCCCGGCCTGGTTATTTTCAGGCCAAGAGGCCATATTAAAGCTCACAACCGGCGAGGCAGATGAGCTCATTGGAGAACAACTGCTTGGGGCCGGGCCAGAGCCGGGGAGCAGGGCCAGGGCTCCCGGCCCCGCGCCGGCACCACGGTGAGTCCCAGGGCTATACTGGACCCTGAGAGGTCCCCCGTCCCAGCAGAGCCACCGGCAGGGTCCCAGCCAAGCTGGAGGGCAGAGCTGGGACACCGAGCCCCACCACACCTTGTGCTGCTCCACTGAAGGTGACCCCCAAGCTGCCCCTCGAGGCCTGGCAGGGGATCTGCGTGCAGGGCTGGAGCTGCTGTGGTACCTTTGTGCCACCTCGAGTCCCCTCCAGGCTCTGCATTCCTGGGATTCCTTCAGTGCACCAAACATATTTCCTTGCTCCGTGTCCTGGTAGCTGCTCTGGAGGCCTGACCGTCCTGCCCAGGACCGGCACTGTCAGCGGTGCCCTCCCTGCCCCCGGTGTGCCAGGGCTGGAGGATGCAGTCACCTGGCTCTGCTGCCTCCCGGGCAGTGTGAGAGCTCGGCATAGCTGTGTGTGGGGCCAGGCCGAGGGAACACGGCGACCCTAGCCCTGATCGCCCCACAACCTGCACTCACACCCACAGAGCTTCCTCTGAATGCCCCCTGAAACAGCTGTGCCAGAGAACAGAGCTGAGCCAGGCTGCCACCACGTGCCGTGGCACCATCACTAGTCCCTGTCATTTATGAGCCTCTTACGGGAGACGTGGGGTGCGAGGGGTGGCACTGGCACCTCCCCCGCACTGCCGCTGCCTCCCCCAGCCCCTCTGCAGGGGCACTCCGTGCACCTTCCTCCGGGTGGGGTCTCTGGGGAGGCTTCCTGTCCCAGCCCGAGTGGGTGAGGAGGAAGAGGAGGGACACATCCAGTCCTTGGGCTGGGCACGGGCACTGCCAGGGAGCAGAGGGCACCGCACCCCTCCCGGGGCTCTTCCCGCTGCCACCATCGGTGTGTCCCGCCTGCGAGCCCTCACGGGATGGGCGCTGGCTGCCCAGCTGGCCCCATCCCGCTGTCCCCAGCGCTCGGTGCGCACGGGCAGGAGCCAGGAGCCGAGCAGGCGGCTGTGCCAGCTCCGGGGCTGCTGCTGCCTGCCCCCACCTGCAGTGACAGCCACCAGATCATGCACCCACGACTCCCTGCCCTTGTCCTGCGGCGCTGCCGGGCCCTCCCGGGGCGGGGCAGGGAGTCCCACAGGCAGGAAAGGACAAAACTCTTACTTACCCAACTCTGCCTCCTCCTCTTCCTCTCCCTCCGGGCACAAGGCCAGCGGGGCCGGCGGCTGCCCCGCACCTCAGTGGGTGCTCCGAGCCCCCATGGCCGGGATGGACAGGCGGCTGCCCTGGCCGGGAGCGGGAGGCGGCCACAGCGCCAGCTCTGGCAGCCGCTCGCTCGCACTAACTCGAACCAGGTTTCTGGAGAAAGGCTGGATGGAAACGCTTCTCCCACCCCAGCCCAGGCCCTTCTTAAAGACGTAGCTACACATCCCTGCCGCGGGTGCTGGAGCCGTGGAGATTGAGCGGGGATGGAGCGTCCTGCCAGCTGGCGTCTTCCCGGTGGGTCTGGGAGCCACAGCAAGGGGTGCGACTGGTGGTCCCCTGGAGAGGAGAGGGCATCCACCACCTCTGCTGCCGGCTGTGCCAGCCTGCGTGGGTGCTGTGGGCAGTGCCAGCTGACCCTCATGTAACTAACAGGGGTCAGGCGGCCAGGTGAAGGTTTCCTGGGGCTGGCAGCACCCCGTGGCTGTCAGGGAGGTGGCTGTCCTTCCCCCCCTGCCCTTGGCTGGGGTCCCAGTGCGGCAGGAAGGGAGCTGGTCCCACACAGGCAGCCCCTTGCAGGTGGCCTCGACAGCCCACGCTCTGCCTGACAGCCAGGACCACCCGGGAGGCCGCGGGCTGCAGCTGTGGGGAGGGAACACCCGGGGGATGGCCAGAGCCTTCTCATGCTCTGGACGAGAGGGCACCCCATGCCGGGTGTGCAGCGGGGGCTCCGCTCTCCCTACTCACAGGACACAGCCACGTGAGAGGCCCTGGGGATGGCAGTGACTGGACGGTGATGGACAAGCCCTGTGCAGTGGAGAGGTGCCGGCACTGGGCAGCCACGGCCAGCTGGGAGGGATGGGAAAGCACTGGAGCAAAATCCTGACACAGGGGGAGGTGATCTCAGGGCTGACCCCACAGTAGCAGCCACTCCCCCCCATTTCCACAGAGCACAGAGCAAGCACAAGACAACCCGTGAGCTCCTTCCTGGAGCACTGACAGCACAGACCCCGGCACCCCAGTGTGCCAGGAGCCCCCATCTCTGTGACAGACACACGTGAGCACACGCAGACATGTACAGAACCACGAACACTCGTGTGCCAGTGGGGTTTGCTCTGCACTGGGGATGTGGGATTCCCTGCTGTCCCCATCCTGCTGCCTGGCTATGGGGACACTGAGTCAGGATCCAAGCTCACCGTGGGGCCGTGCTGCTCCATACAGATGCAGCCGGCGACTCAGGGTGCCAGGAAGGGAGGAAGTGGCCACACAGCCACTGTCTGGGTAACGGGGCAATTACCTTGTTCCCTGTCTGCTTTGGTCTGCTGCCATTAATTAACTCAAGGAGTAATGATCCTCTCCTGATCCCCGCACTGCCCGCCACGCTCAGGCTCCCCATGCCACGCAGCTCCACGCTGGCTTCTGGAGCTGTGACCAGCTGCCAGACACTGTGCTGTGCCAGGGTGGCATCTGTGTGGGGCCAGGCTCCGGCAGACAGACAGGCGACGGTCACCCCCTGTGCTGATGGGTACTCACGCAGAGCCACGCGCCCGCCGCTGCCCGAGGTGCCAGCCTGATTCCCTGCCAGCGGCATCCCCGTGCCAAGGTGGGCGGCCAGCGGGAGAGCAGGAGGAGGGTGGCAGAGCCCGCTGGCTCGGCTAAGGAGAAGATTCTTCTCCTTGCCAGCATCCTTGGCCCGTTGGGCACTGCGCCAGCTCCTGCTCAATCCAGACTTTGTGCTGGCAGCCAGTGGCTCCCGTGCGCGCACAGGGACTGGCGCGTGGCCGGCCCTGTGCCAGCACCTGCAGGGCAGTGGGCACGGCCAGCAGGCACGGCCCTGGGCACCTGGGGAGCACAGACCCACTGGGAGCTGGATACGCGTCCCCAAAGGACTGCTGGGTTCCTAAGCAGCCAGGTGGGTCCCTGGTGGGTTCCTGTGCCGCTCCCCAAGGGTCATCTGCTCTCCAAGGCACAGCCCCACAGCCACAGGTGCCTCGCTGCACGGATAACTTGCTCGGGTGCCACGGGGAGCCATCCTGCGCTCCCACCTCTGCCTCCGTGGAGCACCACGGAGCTCCCTACAGCTGGAGAACCGCCTGCCAAGGCACGCTCCAGCTCTTGCTTCCACACGGAGGTGAACGCATCCCACACGCTGCTTTAGGATGATGCAGACTCTGAGGAGACACATAGTTGAAGCCAGTCCATGTTCCTAGTCCGTAAATGCTGCCATATTCCCAGCCAGTGAGGGGCTGTAAGTGATTCCTAAGAAGAACCAGGAACACCGGTGCTCGTGGAGTTTCTTCTGAACTTCTTCTGCAGAGACGGGCCCAGGCAGGAGGAATCAGAAACACCAGGGGTGTGCGAGGCTGCGAGGGGACAGCGGTGGCTGTGTTCCCTCGTGCCTTCATGCACTTCTCACTGGCAATGGGCGTCCCGAGGGCCTGCTGTCCCCAAGGGACCTAGTGCCCCTGAAGGCCACAGCCCAGCTCCTGAGCAAGGGCCACCAGCTCCGCTCTCTCGTGAATCCTTCCAAAACACCACCCAAGGGTGAAAACACTTTTTTTTGGAATCGGGGTTTGGATCCGTCCAAGCGGGAATCTCAGCCATGACAAAACCCCAGCAGGGTGGGAGGGAGGTCGCAGCAATGAGCTGGAGACAACATCCTCGACATCAGCTCTCAGGATGTCCCACGTGTCCCCCCAGCATGGCCAGGCTCTGCAGGAACCCCGCACCCACGGGCAGGGGAGCCAGGGGAAACTGTGACCGTGGAGGTTGGAAAAGCCCAGCCAGGGCTGCCGCTTCCTTGCAGGGATGTCAGCAGTGTGGGGAGCTGCTGGCAGCAGGGTTGGGTGTCCTGCCCCTCGCGCTGCCTGCAGCACACGTTTTCGGGGAGTGGCCGTCAGCCCACTGCCGAGGACGGCTTCCAGCCAGAGCAGCGCCGGTGGGAGCCGTGTGCTATCCATCCATCCATCCATCCATCCATCCACCTCTCGCTGAGCCGTCAGACGGTTCCTGTTAAGGGGAGGGTGTGGCCCCGCTCCCCCTCCTCCGGCAGCCAAGCCAACTATCCAGCCTTGGTCAGCATCCCACTTCCCGCCCACACCAGCAGCCCGGGGAGACGTGCTCGCCCCTCTGACACTGAAATCACCACTGGCTCGGGGAAATGCAGGCAGACAAAATGTCTTGGAGGTCTGGAAGGGTTTTGGGAGCTGCTCTGACCTGCAGAGAAGGCTGCAGTGGGTTGTGGCTGGGATGAGCAGAGCTGGGCTGCTGAGGGGGACCCCCACAAGCCTCTTCGGCACTACTGTGAGGCTTTGGCACTTCTGTGGGGTGAAAAACCCTCACCCCGCACTGGCCACAGCCTGTCTTGGTGGCTAAGAAGGCTCCAAGTGCCCCTTCACAGTGGTGGTTGTGGCCGCGGCAGGTCAGGGCTGCTGGGGAAGAGAGCATCAGGGTGAACTGAGACCACATCTCACTCCAAACTGACCCTTCTTGTACCCTGAATTTGGGACATCTCCTTCCCGTGGCCCTACGGTGAGAGCCCTGCACCATTCCTGGCACTTTGTTCCAACTTGAAGGGCACCGATCCCATGGACAGGTGCTGACGAGGGCAGCTGTGGGGTCAAAGGAGTGGGGCTCAGGTAGGTTCACATGGGTGAGCCCTGGGACTGCAGTCATGGCTGCAGCCCCTGTCCCCTGCCCCAGGGACTGAAGGACAGACCAGCCACTTCAGCCTGGCAGGAAACTCCAGCATGTCAGAAGGGTTTTTTTCTTTCTTTCATTCCTTTTTTTAAATCCAGTTGCAGAATCTGGGGGAAAACATCTGTGCCAGCTCAGCAAGGGAAGCGCTGAGCAGAGGGCGCGGGGGGCGGCAGCCCCGGCTGGCCAGCAGCTCTGTCTACCTCCATGGCTGCTTTCAGAGAAGGCTGGGAGGTCAGAGGATGGGAACGCTGCACATTTCAGCAGGAGCAGTAAACAGCTGCTCCTGCCAGCACAGCCCGGGGTTCCTTCCAGAGAACTGTCCTGCAGCTCTTCAGGGACTGCGCCTTGAATAGCTCTCGGCGCCGGCCCCATCCTCTGCTTCGCTGAGATTTATTTCTGGAGCTGCAGGGTCCCAACGGGAGGGGCTGAGCCATCCTGGCGAGTGTCACCCTCTAGGACGTGGCTGTGCCCATGGGAGTGGGACAGGGAGCCTGGTCCCTGCTCTGCCCTGGCCGCAGTGGGACCCTGCACCCGGACGTGGCATCCTTGCACCAAGGGATGAGGGATGCTCCCAGCTCCCAGCTCCCGGCGCGCGCCCTCCCCACTCCCACCACTGCCGGTGAGTAAGAGCAGAGGAATCCAACAGCCCTTGGCTGCCGTCTCCTGCTGGAAACAGCCATGCTGCCTCGTCGGACAAGTGTTTCCCCAGCCCTTTGCTGTGTGATTTCTTCATCTGGAAGCAACACTGCTCCACTGGCATCTCCCCTTCCTGAGGAGGATGAGGCAGCTCCCTCAGCTCACAGCCTCTGGAAACACCGATGGACACGTCCTGCTGCACAGTGGTGACCTGAACTCCCCAGCCACGGGGTGAGGAGGCCCGTGGCTTTTGAATCTTTCTAAACCTGTCTGGTAGGAACCAAAACCAGGCAAAGGCTTGTGACCCAACTGAGGATGCCCAAATCTGGGAGCTGGCACAAAGACCATGCTTGGGAAGGGCAAACCACCACAGGCCCATGGGAGCTGGAGTCAGCTCATCTGTGAGGGCTGGACAGCCACCCCCATGCCCTGCCTGCGCTGCAGCTGGGCTTTGGTCATGCCTGGAGCATTTCTTTTTCCCAAGAAGTGTCTGGTCCCCATCTTGTGGCCTCAGAGCAAGAGGATGGAACTAATCCAGCCCAGGATGGTGCTGGGTCTCCAGCAAGGAAGTGCTGTGCCTGGTGCTGGGCTGGTGTTGTTTCCAGCCCTGCGTGGAAGGCACCTGCTGGATCTCCAGCCTGATCCATCCCTGTCCTTACAAGCTGGCCAGGCAGGCTGTGACATGTCACCTGGACCCACGCTGGCTGAGCAGAGGCTGCGCCAGGGCACAGCTAGTCCTGGGTGATCTCCTCCTGGAGCATCTTCCAGGGGCTTCCATTCAATTTTAAGAGGGGAAATGTGATTTTTGCCATTGGATCCTCTCCAGGAAATGAAAACGGAGGAGAAAATAAACCCCAGACCCAGGGTGAGGCATTGTAAAGTGTTTGCTCCTCACTCCTGGGTCCCTGCTGTGCTGCAGCTCCGTGGGAAGTGTGCTCCCACAGCCCTGGGCAGCCAGCACTCTCCTGCAGCGCCGGGGCTCACGAGGAGCTCCCGTCCCCCAAGACGTGATCTGATCCCGCACCATGGGCCGATGCCAGAGCACTTAGCAAACCAAACTGCCACCGAAATACCAGTCAGAATTTTGTTCTTCACCCGAGTAAGTTCGGTCACACTGGAAGCTCTGGCATCCCACTGGCTGGGGGTGGATGGATGTGGAGCAGCTGGGAGGGTGACTGGGCTGTGCTCCCTTAGGGTGCAGGGGGAAATGAACCTCCTAAGCCTCTGTGCCACTGAGCAGGAATGAAGAGGGGGCGTGGTGATCTTGGCTCTGTTCAGGCTGCCCCAGCTCTTCCCGCAAGAAAAAATCACAGCATTTTTATCACTACACACCTCTGACCCCTCTGAGCCAGCCCAGCACATCTACATACATGCATATTCATGGCTCTAATGAGGAGCTGTAGCCCCGGAGGGGGTTTGCTGCTGCCTTACACACACCTGCAGCTACCTGTGGTGTTGCTCCATGAGAAACTCCATGGAATTAGCTGAACACACAACGTGGGGCTGCACTCTCCACCTGCCCACAGCAGCAGCTGCAGGCGTCCCCCGACCATCTCCCACCATCCCCCCATGCCGTCACTCTGCCGTCCCCCTGTCCCCTACACCATCTCCTCCATGGCATCCTCCACTGTCCCCCCACACTGGCCCCCTGCCACCACGGTGGCACACACACAGTAGTCCTGTGGCCACCTGGAGCAGTCCCAACCTTCTGGCCAGACACAGGCAGTGAGGGACCATCTGGTTACCGGCACGATCAGCTACTCCTGCAGCAGACCCTGGTCCAGCACGTACAGCGATGGTGCTGCCAGGTTTGGCACACGCTGCTGCAGTGCGCGGGTCAGCTTGGGTGACAGTGAAACCTCACTGTCCCCTCATTCATCCTGGTCAATGCACAGGACGGTGGGAGCCGCTTCTCAGTCTAGTGACTGGTCCACAGCATTTGCAGGAGCAGTGCAGCTCTCGGGCAGGGCTGGCTGCTCCTCTCGCTCCCGGCATCCGGGACGCGTGCTGAGGGGATCTGGCAGTCATTTCCCATGGCTCCAGGCAGATGGAGCAGCAAGGGAGCCCTTGCGAGGGGATTTGCCGAAAGCAGAGGCACACGCTCTGCCAAGGGCCTGGGAAACCCGCGGTGCTTGAGGGGAACGTGCTGGAGCAGCACTGCCCTCCCCGCCCCGCAAAGCCTTTAAAACAAACTTCTATAAACAACTCCAAAATGAGCTTATTCTAAGATCCCCTGAAACGGCATGCTGCCTGTTCCTGACCCAGCACAGCAGCCTGTGCCAAACCGAAATGCTTGGAACAGGAAGTGGAAGCAGTCCAAGGGAACCCAAACCCCGCTGGCTGCCAGGAGAGGGGACGAGCTGATGGGGACGCCTGGGTGACAACTCAGAATTTTCCCCAGATACAAAACACCCCGAGTGAAAACTGCCCCATGCTGGACAGGGCAGCCCCCCCGGTCCCCTGCCCCAGGATGAGGCGAAGCACCTGAGGCAGGGACGGTGTGGGGGTGGCAAGGACCAGTCCTGACAGCCCGGTGTCCCCGCTTTCCCAAAACAGCCCCCAGTAACTGCAGACACAGTGTGAGGTGTGCTTGGCTGGCTGCCTGGAAAATGCCCGCTGTGAGCAGGGAAATAAAGTCCGGGCAGAGGGGAAGGGTGCACGGATGTCCTGGCCTCACCCCAGTGCCCTGGCAGCCCAATGACACCTCATCCCCCTGCCCGGCACGGCTCCCTGGCCACTGGCACCACGGGCCTTGGTGAGGCATCGCCAGTCCTACCCCGCTCCCCCAGACCTCCCTGCTGATGGAGCAGGGACGATGGGCCCCGAAAGCAGGAGCCGGCGTGGGTCACCCGCCCGGGGAGGGGACACGGGGTGACCACGTCGGAGGAGCAGCGGTGTAGCCCTCCGGCACCGGGGCAGGGAGCGGAACCCCTGGGAGCAGGAAGCGGCCCCAGCAGTGGCACCCCCGGGATGCGGCCCGCAGGACCCCCGCCCCACGGGGGTGTCCCCTTACCTGCGGCGGCGCGGAGCGGGCGGCCCCGCAGCAGCGACTGCAGGCGGGCGGCGCGGCGGTGCAGGCGGGAGGCGCGAAGGGCCAGCGCCCGCAGGTGGCCCTCGATGTCCCCCAGGAGAGCGACCGAGTGGCCGCAGAGCTCGGCCAGCTGCCGCAGCAGGGCGAGAGCCGCCAGGCTGCAGGTGTCCCGCAGATCGGTCAGCGGCCCCGCCGGCCGGACCCGCACTGCCACGCTCCGTCGGTAGAACGGCATGGGGCGGATCGGCTCGGGGCGGATCGGCTCTGTTTCCCCCGGTCCGGTTGCCCCCCGGCCCGGTTCGGTTCAGCCCAGCCAGGCGCTGTTCCTCCCCGTCGAGCCCCGCNCGGCCCCGGCGGGAGGGGCTGCGGGGCCGCTGCTCGGGCTGGGGCGGGACCCCCGGAGCTGGGGCTGCTCGGGCTGGGGCACGGGCACCCCTCGGTGCCGGCCCTTCCCTCCCGACGCCATTCCGAAGGACACGGGCATCCTCCGGTACCGGCAATTGCCCCCGCGGTCCCATTCCCGAGGGCTCGGGCCCCTCCAGCGCTGCCTCCAGCTGCAGCCGTCCCTCCTGTGCTGGGACCGGGGCCTGTGGGGCCTCCCCCAGTCCCGCCCCGGCCTCCCCGGGCTTCAGTGTCCCTCGAGGCGGGCAGCGCCCAGCAGCTGCCGCAGGACAGGCCGTTAATCCCGCATTTTCCTCGCATTTCCCGTGGGTTCTCCTGCTCCAGCAGCCGCTCCCTCCCCGTCCTCCCTGCTCCAGCTCCTGCTAAAGCCAATATTTGGATGTCCTCGGGATGGCACCAGGGTGCAGTGGGGATGTCCTGGCTGCCCAGCCCCGGGGAGCTCCAGGCTGCGTGGCTCCTGGCAGCAAGGAGGGTGCAGAAAAAAGCTGAGAGAAGAGCAGCTGTGGTGGGTGTAAACTCCGATCCAGACGGCCCAGCACCCCATCCCCTGCAGCTCCAGTTGCCTGGGACAGAGCAGGACTAGAATTCCTACTGGGAATTTCCTGTGATACCGTTTCTCCCTGCATGGTGAACCTTGCTGGGCTCCTGAAGTATTCCTGCTCTGCTTGGGTTTGTGTAAACGTTTGTGCATCCAAACCCAGCTCCATGGGGCTGCTTCCACTGAGAACTATCCTTTCCCTGTCCCTGTCCCTGTCCCTTTCCTTCTCCCCTTTCCCCTTTCAGCTTCATGAGGTGCCCTGAGCTGCTCTCTGTGCAAAGAGCTGAACGAGGTCTCCCCGGGAGCCTTGGAGCTCTCCCATGTGTCATTCCCTGGGCTGAGGGACTGCGGTGATTGCCACCTGCCTGGATGCGATCGAGGCAGAAGGGGCTGAGGAGCGCTGGTGTCTTGGCTCTGTTCCCAGCACAGATGGGGAAACTGAGGCATGGGGTCACACCCCGCTAGGACGCGAGGAGGGTGAAGTCAGCCCGATTCTCTCGGCTTGGCCAGCCTCAATCGTGAATCATCATCCGGGTAAGGAGAACATCTGGAGCCCATCAGGGCTCTGCTCACTCCCCATTCCCAGCCCACCACCCTTCCCAGCCCTGACCTCTCCCACTGCCAGCCGAGAGGGAGCACGTGGACAATGTGCCTGTTTCTGTGGCTTTTCCAGCACAGATCTGTGTGTTTTGAAATACAAGCACGAGGTCTAAACTGTCCTCCTCAGCAGCCGCAACACCCACTTGGGCACTGTCCTGCTGGTCAGGGCAAGGGCAAGAAACCCTGCCGAAATGGGAATTTATCCAACTTTTTGTCTGGTTTTGAGGTGGCTTCCTCTTGTTCTGCTTCATGATGCAGGTTTGTTGTGGCAGCAGTGCCCAGGTCTTGAGATTGGGAAGGATTTTAAGGAGGAGGATTTTAAGCCGGGTAAGTGCCAAGGGCTTTTCCTTTTGCTTTCTGTGTGCCTTCGCCTCGTTTCCAAACCTTTTTCTGTAGCTGGAGAGGTGTGAACACCCTGCCATTGAGTGTGAGCCGAGATCTGGACTTCGGGAGCCAAGGGGTTCATAAAACCATCACAGAGTGCAACAACCTCAATAAATGACAAAAATCTGGTCGCTTAGCAACTTAAACTGGCTTTTTTTTCCTAAATGGATTGTGTTTTCTTGAGGTCCTCTGTCAAATATTTAGCGTGAGAAAATGACAAGGACCATGTGAAGTAAGCTGCACCATGAAGTCACCACATTACTCTGGTGATCAGGAGTGGGGCTGGCCAGGGTGGGAGGGCTGGAAACGAGTCCCCCGATGGCTCTGGAGCTGTGGACAGGCCCCAGGGAGAGATCCCAGGAGAAGCAGTGCCAGAGCATTGCTGTGGTTNATGCTCGGGCCGGCGGCGGGGCACGGCGGCACTCGGGAGGGAGAGACCGGCCCCGGCGGGAGGGGCTGCGGGGCCGCTGCTCGGGCTGGGGCGGGACCCCCGGAGCTGGGGCTGCTCGGGCTGGGGCACGGGCACCCCTCGGTGCCGGCCCTTCCCTCCCGACGCCATTCCGAAGGACACGGGCATCCTCCGGTACCGGCAATTGCCCCCGCGGTCCCATTCCCGAGGGCTCGGGCCCCTCCAGCGCTGCCTCCAGCTGCAGCCGTCCCTCCTGTGCTGGGACCGGGGCCTGTGGGGCCTCCCCCAGTCCCGCCCCGGCCTCCCCGGGCTTCAGTGTCCCTCGAGGCGGGCAGCGCCCAGCAGCTGCCGCAGGACAGGCCGTTAATCCCGCATTTTCCTCGCATTTCCCGTGGGTTCTCCTGCTCCAGCAGCCGCTCCCTCCCCGTCCTCCCTGCTCCAGCTCCTGCTAAAGCCAATATTTGGATGTCCTCGGGATGGCACCAGGGTGCAGTGGGGATGTCCTGGCTGCCCAGCCCCGGGGAGCTCCAGGCTGCGTGGCTCCTGGCAGCAAGGAGGGTGCAGAAAAAAGCTGAGAGAAGAGCAGCTGTGGTGGGTGTAAACTCCGATCCAGACGGCCCAGCACCCCATCCCCTGCAGCTCCAGTTGCCTGGGACAGAGCAGGACTAGAATTCCTACTGGGAATTTCCTGTGATACCGTTTCTCCCTGCATGGTGAACCTTGCTGGGCTCCTGAAGTATTCCTGCTCTGCTTGGGTTTGTGTAAACGTTTGTGCATCCAAACCCAGCTCCATGGGGCTGCTTCCACTGAGAACTATCCTTTCCCTGTCCCTGTCCCTGTCCCTTTCCTTCTCCCCTTTCCCCTTTCAGCTTCATGAGGTGCCCTGAGCTGCTCTCTGTGCAAAGAGCTGAACGAGGTCTCCCCGGGAGCCTTGGAGCTCTCCCATGTGTCATTCCCTGGGCTGAGGGACTGCGGTGATTGCCACCTGCCTGGATGCGATCGAGGCAGAAGGGGCTGAGGAGCGCTGGTGTCTTGGCTCTGTTCCCAGCACAGATGGGGAAACTGAGGCATGGGGTCACACCCCGCTAGGACGCGAGGAGGGTGAAGTCAGCCCGATTCTCTCGGCTTGGCCAGCCTCAATCGTGAATCATCATCCGGGTAAGGAGAACATCTGGAGCCCATCAGGGCTCTGCTCACTCCCCATTCCCAGCCCACCACCCTTCCCAGCCCTGACCTCTCCCACTGCCAGCCGAGAGGGAGCACGTGGACAATGTGCCTGTTTCTGTGGCTTTTCCAGCACAGATCTGTGTGTTTTGAAATACAAGCACGAGGTCTAAACTGTCCTCCTCAGCAGCCGCAACACCCACTTGGGCACTGTCCTGCTGGTCAGGGCAAGGGCAAGAAACCCTGCCGAAATGGGAATTTATCCAACTTTTTGTCTGGTTTTGAGGTGGCTTCCTCTTGTTCTGCCTCATGATGCAGGTTTGTTGTGGCAGCAGTGCCCAGGTCTTGAGATTGGGAAGGATTTTAAGGAGGAGGATTTTAAGCCGGGTAAGTGCCAAGGGCTTTTCCTTTTGCTTTCTGTGTGCCTTCGCCTCGTTTCCAAACCTTTTTCTGTAGCTGGAGAGGTGTGAACACCCTGCCATTGAGTGTGAGCCGAGATCTGGACTTCGGGAGCCAAGGGGTTCATAAAACCATCACAGAGTGCAACAACCTCAATAAATGACAAAAATCTGGTCGCTTAGCAACTTAAACTGGCTTTTTTTCCCTAAATGGATTGTGTTTTCTTGAGGTCCTCTGTCAAATATTTAGCGTGAGAAAATGACAAGGACCATGTGAAGTAAGCTGCACCATGAAGTCACCACATTACTCTGGTGATCAGGAGTGGGGCTGGCCAGGGTGGGAGGGCTGGAAACGAGTCCCCCGATGGCTCTGGAGCTGTGGACAGGCCCCAGGGAGAGATCCCAGGAGAAGCAGTGCCAGAGCATTGCTGTGGTTCCCTGCGGGACTGGACCCCTCGGCGGGGGAGAGCCGGGATCCAGGGCTGCTCCGGGATGCAGTTGCTGTTCCGGATGTGCGAAACCCTGACGGGGAGAGACGGGCTCGGCATCCCGTGGGAAACAGCTCCGCTGGCCAGCGGCCGGGCAGGAGCGAGGCCAGTTCTGCAAACACTGATTACAACCAGATGTCACGGGCATCACTTTCCCTGCTCTGGCTCCGCTCCGCCCCGCAGAGAGCGTCCCCTCCGAGAAAGGACACGGCGTGCCCAGAGGGGATACCCAGGGTGGGCTTTGTGGGGCTTTGGGTGAGTCTCGCTTGGTGGAGGGGGTCAGGGGATGGTGGTGCCCAGACCCTGGAGAGGGTCAGCGGGCGGTCCTGACCTTCTCCCCGATTTGTCCTGAGGACTCCCACTGCCTCTGCCTTGCATCTTCTCACGGAACATCTGGTGATGGAGTGAGGATCATCGGCTCTCCACACAACTGCCTGTCCCATACTGCATCCCTGGGTGCTGGCAAATCGGGAGCGGCGTCACTGGCTGGACCAGCCCCGAGGGGTTCCCTGTCAGACAGCCAAACTCTCTGCTTTTGCAGAACGGCTTCTTACTGCTCCAAGAGCTCCGGCCCCAGGGCAGCACTCGGCCGGAGCCCACAGCCGTGCAGGTGAGCCAAGAGTGGCTCCTCGCGCAGAGCTTCTGGTGGGAGCTGCTCCAGCTGCCTCAGCATCCCTCGCCGGGGGCTCGCTCGTGCTGCACGGATGCCGGATCCCCCCCTGCCCAGCGCGGGGATCCTACTGGCCTCCCAGTGCCCACTGGAGGGTGCTCTCTGCCAAGATTTGCACCGTGGATGCTTCTGAGCAGCTCTTGGTGAGAAAAACATAAGGGACAGGTTGGAGCGTTTTTGGTGGGATCTGCGAAGAAAATCTCTTCCTCAGCGAGGAGACAGCACTGGGCCCTGCTGGGCGCCATGCGGGATCCCCACCCCAGTCACATGCTCCGGGACCAGGCCCTGCCCCCGTTTGCTCCCCCGACGTTGATTTGCCCTCCCAGGCTTTGCTGTGGGGCAGAGATTCTGTGGGGCAGCAGCTGAGGCTGCTCCGTGAGCCCGAGCCGTGGGTAAACACCTCCAGACCAGGCTGCCTGGCCATGCCCCTCACCGTGGCCTCGGAGCCTTTGTGGTGCCTCTGGCAAGTCCCTTTCCTGCTCCTGCTCCAAAGCTCCTGCAGCCTCCTGTGTCTCCTCCAGCCACCCCACGCGCTGGTGCCAAGCGGGTCCCAGCACGGACACCCAGGCTGCCAGGGCCGTGGGTCTGCTCAGACACGATCCCTTGTCCAGGACACTGAGGCAGGGCGGGGAACAGCACCTGGGATCAAGATTTTCTCCCGCACAGTTCACCTTACTTCTCGAGCTAAACACAAGTTCTTCAGAACTTCATCCGAGGAGCGTGAAATATCCCCAACCAGGCACATAGATGCAGCTCCCACCTCCTCCCAGTCCCTGTCCTCCTGCTGAAAATTAACTGGCACAGCCAACACCCCAAGGGTGTCTCCTACAACCAGCTCTGTTCACTGATGTCATTTGCTACCAAAATGTGTTACAGCACCCCCTGTTCTTGGCTCGGACATGGTCCTAATTGTTGTAGCAGCTCCTTTTCCCTCCAAATTCACTCCCTCCCACCCTGGCAGTCCCCACTGTGCGCTCCAGGGGCCGGGCTTTGCGCTCCTGAAATTCAGGTGCTGAATAACTTGTTCATTGAAGTGAATGTTCAGCTACAAACTGGTCCTCCAGCTCCCTGGCCTGGCTGTTCGGAGGTGTTCGGGGCTTTCTGGGTTCAATTAACTTCCTTCTATGTCATCTGGGGACTGGGCTGCACTCTCCAGCTCTTTGTCCTTTCCAGATTGCTGTGGAAAACATTAACATGAGCAGCGATGAGATCCATGGTGGAAGTGCTCATGAAAAATGGAATATCGAGTCCCTTAGCTTTCTGTTCAAGTAATTCTTTCCACACAGGCACCATTCCCCTGGCTCTCACCTGTCTGCAGTCCTGCAGCCCTCTGGCTACCCCAGCCACCCACACCCCCTGCTGGGAGCAGGAGCAGTACCAGGGATGTTTTGGAGACACTGACACATTTTCCATCACGGAATCCATGTCATCCCATCTGTGCTCCATTAGCCTACTTTTAATCACAATTTAAAGCCATTTTCCAGGAACAAACACAAACTCGCTGGCCTGTAACTCCTTCAGCTCCTGGTGATGTTTTGGCTCCAGGTGTGTGAGTTGCTGCCAGGCAGAGCAGAGGCTGCAGTAACAGGATGAATGTTCATGGAATCATGGAATGGTTTGGGTTGGAAGGAACATTAAAGGCCATTTCATCCCACCCCCTGCCATGGGCAGGGACCCCTGCCACTGTCCCAGGCTGCTCCAAGTCCCGTCCAACCTGGCCTTGGACACTTCCAGGGATGGGGCAGCCACAGCTTCTCTGGGCAGCCTGTGCCAGGGCCTCTCCACCTGCACAGGGAAGAATTTTGAGAGCAGATCAGCAATGAACATCTCCCTTTTTGTAGAATCACATTATCACACCTGCTGAGTCACTGTTGTGCATTGAACTGGTTTTTATTCCCTACAAACCTCAGCTCCTGCAGCCCAGGACGCCGAACTCACCGACGCCCCGCGTGGGTGTTTGTGCAGACTCCTGGCACCACGTCCCTCCCGGGGAGGGAATGTCAGGATGGAACGCTGCACTTCAGCGAGGAGGTGATGTGGATTTCACAGGTTTCACGTATTTTTGAGCTTACTCCCTGCAGGTTTCCTCCCACACCCAGACAGCACGTGTTGTGCTGGCTTTGTGGTGAGCCTCTGTCCCCCCCCTGAGCCCCGTGCTGCAGAATAACAAACATGGGTGGCGGATAAGTGCCAAGGGCTTTTCCTTTTGATTTCTGTGTGCCTTCGCCTCATTTCCAAACCCTCTTCTGTAGTGGAGAGGTGTGAACACCTTGCCATTGAGTTACTGGACGTGCTGGCTGTGGGGAGTGCGTGCTTAAATAAACTGCTGCAAAATAATAATTATTGGACAAAACCCGCTGGCAAAATTCCCTCTGCAGGGCAGAGGACACGGTTCCTCTAATTGACACAGTGCAGGCATTTGTGTCAGGAAGGAAACGCCACTTTGATGCTGGGATTGTTTAATGATTTTAATAAGGAGTCACCCATGCAGAGGCTCCATGGATGGATCCTGCTGTGTACTCGGAATTACTCACCCTGCTCTTCTGAGGCAGAGGCTCCAGGCATGTGGCAGCTCACAGTAACATTTTCATTTATTCTTGATTTAATCCTTAAGGTAATTTACTCTCACATATGAAATGAGAGTTTTTTCTGAGCCGATAGATTTTTTTTTTTTAAGATTTCCACCTGTTTAAAATCCATGGATGGTGGCTGGCAGGGGATTGGCAGTGGCGTGGGAGGACAAGAGCTGATCTGTACCCCTGGCAGGACAGAGGACAGTGTCAGGTGGCACAGGGGTAGGCACAGCTCTGCTCTTGTCCCTGGCGGTGTTGGTGCATTGCTGGTGCAGGGTTGGAGATGGTCTGTGAACGTTCCTGTTCCAAAGGCTCCAAGATTTTGCCAATCTGCAAATCACGCATGGCAGGAGACACTTCTCATGGGGCTGTGCTCCCCACTGGTGGAGCCCCTCACGCCGTTCTGTGGTGGCAAGTGACCCATCTTTGTGGGAGGACACCAGGATGTGTCCCCTCCGTGGGATCACAGTTGTCCTGGCTCACGGGAGCCAGTTGTGCTGATGCCTTTAGGCTAAGCCAGGCAGAATTGGGGTCCACATGTTACAACCCCCGTCCCACGTGGGGCGGCTCGTTCTGCCCTGTTAGCACGTGGAGGGAGGAGTGTCACCCAGGGTGATTGGTCACTGTCACTTCCCATTACAATAAATGCTCCTGCTCCCTAATATGCTCTCCTGGTTCTGCCGGCGCAGTCGCACTCCCCGCCCAGATTAAGTGCGTGGTGAACAGCGTCACTGCTGTCCTGTCGCTCGCCAGGTGTCTCTCAGCAGGTTAAATAAATGCTGGTGAAAACTTCTCCCTGTCAGGATGCCCAGGAATCACAGCCTCCTGCTGCTTTGCTGCCAGCTCTGCTCTGGAGCAGAGGGAACACAGTGGCTCCGCATGGGGCTCTCAAGTCTCATCCAGCAGCCAAGTCCCGAGCTGAACCTTGCCTAGATCAACACCCCGGACCTCAGAGCCATGGCAAAGGCCGGAGCTCTTCTTCCTGCTCTCTCCCATCCCACTTCACTATCCATCTGGTTCCAAAATCTTCCTTTGCCATCTCCTGAGCAGCACATCCCAGCTGCACCGGGACAGATGGTGCTGTCACCAGCATCAGAGTCAGTGAGGTCACAAACACGGGTGCTGTGCATCAGCGAGGGCACGGCAAGTCCTTCAACTCAAGATGCTGCTCTTGGACCATCAATTCAAAGTCACGATTCGTGATTTCATGATTCCGTGATTCCATGGCACTTGGGGACATGGTTTAGTGGTGAACTTGGCAGTGTCAGGGGAACAATTGGACTTGAGAGAGCGGCAATGCGGTTTGGAGAGTCTCTGTGGGGGCACTGAATTGGGGAGTATTGTTCCTACACCACAACCTCCTCCAAGTGGGAGAACATCCCACCAAGCCCTGTGAAACAAAGAACACATGGAGCAGGAGGAGCCTGAGCAGGAGACGGGACCTGTGGCTGATCCCAGACAGGCTGGACCTCTGTCCATCTGCACTCGCCAGGCTCTGCCCCAGCTGGACCCACACCAGGGCAGGGAACAGGGAACAGGGAACAGTCACCTCCAACTCATGGAGTTAGGGGGCTTAGAGCAAAGCACCTCTCTGCCAAAATGTGACTTTACATTTTGGGCTTCACACTGAGTTCTTTCCTAATCCAAACTTTAATGTCTGATGTGGCTGTGAACGGCTGAACTGCAGCCGTGTGTGGTGCAGAAATACATCCAACTAATATGGGCTGCTTTATACACAACATATACCTTAAAGGCATACTGCTTTACCAACGTATTTTTCCCTGGCTTCATATAAATATTTATAGGGCCTGGGGTGGGTCACTACATGAAAATAGTGTTACTTTGTGGTATCACAATACATATTTCTAGAACAGAAATTAGTTATTTAATTCTCTCCGCGTGTGCGTGTCCAGCACCCACACAGACCACGCAAGGGAGTGTTTGACCCCGGGCTCACTCCTGGTCAGCTCCGCAGAGCTCCTCTGTGAGGATGTCCCCGTCAGCTCCGTCCTGGCACGGGCACGGCGGGTGGCTGTGCTGGGGACAGCGTTCAGGGCTCTCCTGCGGGTGTCACCGTGCAGTCGCTCCGGAGCTGCCGAGCAGCGCTGCCTGGGAGGGGATTTGGCCCAGAAGAGGGAAGGAAAATATTCCTCATGGCCTGGCATGCTGCCAGCGTTGCTGATGACCAAGAGCTCTGGATCTGGGTGCTGGTCCCCCTTGGCCTGTTTTTTTCCAATTGCTCACCCCCTCCTGCTAAAATCCTGGACCTTGCTCTGGTTTTCTCCTCCTGCCTCTGGCTCGGGCTCCCTCTCCTCCTGGGCAGCTGGTGGGGCTCTGAAGGGCTGTGGTAACTCCTGAGAGATGGAGCTGGTGGGAAGCAGACACGGAGGAGAGGACCTGCCATGGGTGCAGGTTTGTTTATGATCCCCTTTCATCCCTGCTCTGACGCACTCGGCTCTTCTGAGCCTCCCACACCTTCAAAAGCCACTTGTTCCAGTTTCTCTTCAGGTAAAAATTCACTTTTGGGTTAAAAAGCTCTTTTTGGAGGAAGAACTCATCCAGAAAATCCACCTTAAACCTCTCACTACTCAGGGCCCTTCCTCCTGCCTCAAGACACAACCACCAGGCCCCAGAATGCTGGGGGCACGTGCAGCCCCTGCCCACTCACTGCCCATGCAGCCCCTAAAGCCCCTCCCGGGATGGGGTGAGAAGGGCCAGAGGATGCTCATGGCGAGCCCAGGGCTGTGCAGCAGCTCCGGGGGGAATGGAGCAGCCAAGGCTGGAGAGGGAGGAAAGCGATGGCAGGGAATGGGCGGAGCTGTGATTTCTTTTGTCGGGAAATCAATAAATCAGCGGGTCTGGCACTCCTTTGGCATCCCATCCCACTCAGACATCCCGGCGGGAAGCAGGCAGTGCAGGGAGCTGGGGGTTGTGCAGCGCAATCTAAGTCAGAATCCAGGAAATACCTAAAAATAGCAACCAGATGACCCCTGACCCCATCAGTCATCTCCCTCCCAGAAGTACGGATGAGACCAGCCTGGACTCCAGCTGAAGGCCTGCTGCTTGCCTGAGGGAGCTATGCTGAGGAGTCCAGCAGCATCATTCCATCACTGGTGGTGAAGGTGGGCTGGGAGGTGGGATGGAGGGAGGGCTGGGAGGAGGGCTGGGATGTGGGGTGGAAATGCCTCTATTTCCATTTACAAGCAGATCCACCCGAGACAAAAGTTGATGTTTTTGATTTCTCCTTTCATCTCGTTGTGCCATTTATGTCCCAGCATTTCTGACCATTTCAAACTCAACATTCCTGGTGAAAACAACCAGAAGAGGCACTTGATGGTTTAACTTGTGACGGTTTAATTCCCGGTCCCCTGTCGGCATCAGCTGGTCTCCATTTCAGGATTAGCAATGGTAATTGATACCTGAGCCCGGGATAACTGCTCCTGGGCTGCGCTCCTGTCAGCCCGAGTGACAGCTCTGTCAGTCACCAGGTGATTTATGCAGGCTCAGGGCCTCACAGGGATGGGTTTTGGTGCTCCTGTTGCAAACTGCTTTTGTTTTTCCCTCACTGCCTCTCACGCTCGCTCACAAGCTGGTGCTCATCGTTACCGTGGTTCATTCGTGTGCGCGGGGCACGGGGCGAGCGCCGCAGCTGTAACGCAGACACGGGGGTGCACACGCACGTCCGGAGCTGCGGCTGAGTCCGCACCCCGTGGCTCCCGTGTGTGCCAGGAACAGCTCTGGGATGTGCCAGCCGCGGGGTTGGAGCCCCCGGGCACCTCCGGGGACGGTGGGCAGCACCTTGCAGAGCCACGGGGGCTGCCGGCTCTGCTCCCGGCCGATGTCCCCCTGCAGGGCCGGGCCGAGGGGGTCAGCATCCTGCCCAGGTGTGCTTGGTTAGGCGGTACACGCTTGGATGGGAGGCTGGTGAGCACCTCAGCACAGGGGCTGTGCCCCACCTGCCCTCAGGGACCGGAGCTCTGCTACGGAGCTTGTCTGGCGTCACTGCAGGACCCTCGGCAGCCAGCCTGGGGCGTCTGGCAGCGCCTGCACGGTGCCCGGGGCTGCCAGAAGAGCTCCCCCGTGGGCTGGAATGAGGTGCTGTCTGCTGGGCAGGGTGGGGAGCTGTAAACCTTCGCCCGGACATGTGTGGTGCCGCCCTGAGGGATGGGGTGCCGGAGCAGCTGTTCCCCGCGGGGAAGGCTCGTGTCCCAAGCATAGCCCCGTGCTGGAATCACCTCGCTGCCCGAGGCCAGGCACCTGTGGCCACAGAGTGCCCCAACTCCATCTGGGACACGTGGAGGCAGACGCTGCCCCGGGAGCTGGGATGGCTCAGCAAGCAGCAGGGAGGCAGAGGGAAAGCGCTCACCAGAGTCAGCACGCAGCCAAAAACTAAATAAAAGGCCCTTTGTCCTCCTTCTCATTAGTCTGTGTCTCCCCATGCAGGGGAAGTAATTATCTATTTCTTCGTGCTGTTGTGTGTTCCTCACGCTGCCGCGGTGCGTGCCCAAACACCTTGTCCGCAGAGTCAGTTGGTGCTTCTCACTCCCCCATTCCCTGAAAGGGCTCTGTGTTCCTCGTGTTCTGTCTCTTTGGCCTTTGTCTGCCTTTGTTTTGCTTTTTTTTCTCCCTGGTGCCAACTTAATTAACCAAACAGGGGCAATTTTGCCTTTAGGGAGGGATTATTACCCACATGGGAGAAGCAGCTTGGGCTCTCCAGGCTGTGCCTGTGGTCCCGTGCAGGGATCCTCACCAGCGCCGAACTGGCTTGGGAGCTCAGGGCTCTGGACCCCCAGCTCCAGGATTCCTCTCTACCCATGGGATGTGGCCACTTCTTCAGAAAAAATAGATTAAAGGTTATGAAAGTGAAATCTCTGTTCTCTCCCAACAGACGTTACCCAGGGGAGTCAGAATTCCTGTGGCCCAAAGAGCAGGAGGTGATTTTCTGGGGCAGGATCTCATGGTGGCTGAGGAGGCAATAACTCTGGCTGCGCCAGGTTTTAGTTCAGGTGGCAGATTGTGTGCTCAGCTCCTGGGCAGTGTGTGAGCTGCCGTGCTGCCTCAGCAGTCCACAGTGCCTTTGATAAATCCATGTGGGTTTTCCTCATAATGCCTTGGTTCCTCCTGTCCAAAGGGGTTTTTAAACTGGTATTTCACAGCTGAGGTGTGGGGATGAGGTTTATTGTAGAGCAGAGATCACAGCCTTGTAACGAGGCTGTTCCTGCTGGAGCTGGGAACGTGCAGGGCTGCATCCCTGTGTTGCTTGTTTAGGATCTCTGTAAAGCCAGGTGTGGGGCTACTCTACCCCGAGGTGAGGATGCGAGTCACCGAGCCGCGTTCCAGGTGGGGTGACAAGCACTGATGTTGGTGTGGCGTGTGGGGCGTTGTTTCACAGAATCATGGAAAATCCCTCCTCCCTCCAAGTTCATCAAGTACCACTGTCCCCAGGTGCCACACCCACACGTCATGGATTCCACGTGTTCGGGGCTGTCCCTCTTGCCTCTGTCCAGTGCCGTCTGGGGCCAGCTCACAGCTGGGTGCGTGCGGTTGCTCTGACCTTCCTGTTCTCACGAAGCATCTCCAGAGCTCCCCGTTGTCACAGACAACTTTGTCTTGCAGGAAACAAAAGATCAGAAGAGGCTTCAGAAGAACGGCTTCTCAGCAGGTTGGCTCTGAAAACTTAAATGGGTCCTTACAGAACTGAAGTTTCTGACTCTGTTTTAACCACTTCTTAATATTCTAAAAATATTTTAAGGCATTTTCTGAGCTTACACTAGGGAGTTACTTTGGGAGGGGCTCTGTCATTGAGACCAGCAGGGATCTGTGACTTCTTCTGGGGACAAGCTTACATTTGTGAGTTAGAACCTGTTGGAAAGTGTCACCTATCTCTAGTTCCAGCAGAAGATGTAACCCCTCCCCTCACAGCCCTACTGTGAAGAGTAAAACCAGGAAGCACCAGCACTTGTCACACGGCCTACACAGGATTGTCACTCCTGTCACTTCACCTGTTTTTCTGCTACTGGCAACCACAGTTGTCCCTAATTTATATCAAGTGATGCCTCGGCACCGCAGTCAGGGCCAGGGCAGCCAGGGAGCTGGGTGCCCTTCACCCTTCCGGGGACAATGTGCCATCGGAGCAGGGGCCACGCCGTGGGGGTCACGTACTTCCCTACATTTTCAGCCAACGCTTACGCAGGGAGGGAACAACATTCCCTGTGTCTGATTAGTATTAAATATTCCCCAAGCCACGAGGTCCTGGTGTGCATCAGCATATGGCAGAGCTGCCTCAGCGCTGGCCACCGAGAGGGGGGATTCGTCAGTAAGACATTTTTATGTATGAAAAGGAAAACATTCCGATCCCTGCGGCTGGCAGCAGGCTGGTGTTCTACAGTTCTGGGAGGAAGAGAAGGATATGCTCGTTGGCACACTGCCCTGAAATGTTTATCAGCAAACATTTGTCCTTGTTTTCTTAAATAAAAAATTTGCATATTGCGTGTTGGAGTAACAGTCTGCTGGAAATGGGCCCTTTGGGAGGGAATGGGCAGTGGAATCTCTGGCTGCAGAGATGCACTTCCCTACCTTTAATCAGAAATACACACTTGGTTTGGGGGAAGTTCAGCTGGGAAGAGGAGGGGGAGGATGGAGGAGGCTGGTAGCAGAGCCATTAGGAACACTGGGAAGCAGAAATGGAGATGCAGGGGTATGGGAGCAGCTGGGGATGGGGAATTAAGCAGAGTTACAGCTGATGTCAAGCTTGGGCTGAACCCAGAGGCAAATTGTACCCAGACCACATCACACACTGCTGATCAGAAGGAGCCTCTGCTCCAGTGATGGGAAGGTGGCACCAAGAGACAACATCACACAGGGATTTCTCTTCCGGAGGGCAAACGGTGCATGAAGACGCCCCGAGCCAAAGGACAAAACACTGTGGGCAGTGATGCCATCTGGGCACTGAGTTAGCAAACGTGGTCCCCAGACAGAAAATCCCCCCGGTAAATGCCTGACTCCTGAATATGTAAGAGGCTGCTGCCCTGGGCTGCAGGGGCTATGGGAACAGCAGCACATGCTCCCGCAGGATGGGCACCCTGAGGTCACCTGCAGTTCCCAGGCATTCCCAGGGCCAGCTCCTTTGGTGGCCCCACTCCCCAAGTCCTTGCACTGGTGGCTGTGAGGAGAAAATTGTGTCAGACTGGAGGCAGGTTCAGCTCACCTCAGCCTCTTCATGGGCTTGGGGTGCAGCACAGAAAACTTCCTTTTGATCCCTTCCCAAATCACAGTACCTCCTTTAAAGCGCTGATGTCACCTTGGGGGTCAGGAGTGATTCGTGTCAGCACAGGACGGGCACAGTAACGCACACAGGGATACTCCCCACAGAAACCTCCCCAGGAGAGGGCCCAAGGGAGATGTACGTTAGCCATGGCCTCGGTGGAAGACTGGCACTGGAGCCCAGCTTTGGAGGAATCCTGGAGAGACCACCAGCTTTTGTCCACCAGCTTTTGTCCCCATCTCTTTTTGTCCCCTAACCCAATCCACTGGGCATCCTCTGCCTGCACCAGTGCCAGTGCAGACACATCTCCTCCCTCTGCACCCCGGAATGTGTCAGCTCTCAAGGTCCATGTGCAAGGGTTTCTCTTCCCTTGCTTCCCCCTCGTTGAATCAGTGGTGGCAAATTAGGTCATGAGGAGCTAAATTGAGCATTAACTCTTCTCCCTTCAGAACTGTGTCTGCAGCCTCTCTGGGGAAATCAAAACCATTTCCAAATGTACTGGGATCATATCCTTCCCCTCCAGTGCTGGAGAACTCTGGGCTTTTCAGAGAGGACTCTGAGAGAAAGCTCTTCCTGAAGAGCGGGGCTTTGGGGAGGCACAAGGATGCAGGTGGGCTGGGAAGGGGCTGGAGTGTCCAACCTATCCTGGCAGCCCCCCTCCTCAGCTCTGCTCCCATTGTCAGTGGTGCTGCTGTGCCTTTCCCTGGTCTCTGCACGCCCCGATGCCTTGTGGCCGCTGTGGCACAAGGCGAGGAGTCCTGTCTGTATGGACTGGTGCCTGCAGGAATGAAAAAATGGGTAAAACCTGGGAAAAGCTGAGTGCAGGGAATGACTCCAGCAGTGAGGCTGGGCTGGGTAGGATGCAGCCTCTGGCTACACATACCAGAGTCACTCCGTGGGCTCTTTCCTCCTTCCCACTCTTTTCCCAAGCTGCCCTCTCCAAAAAGGCTTGTCCTCACAGGCTGGTTCCATGGATACATTCCAGGGAAGTTAATGAGACCTGAGAGGTGCTCGTGGCTGCCTCAACATCAGTGAAACGGGGCTACCCAGCGCGTGAGATGGTGACAAACCCAGCAGGAGCACCACAGCCTGGGATGGGCCGTTCATCCTTCAAGCACCCAGACCCCACCTCTGAGATCCATTCTTTGGGGTACATCGAGCCCACACTGGGGGCAGCAAGAGAGAACATCAAGGCACTTACAGGGCTGGGTGACTTCTCTGAGGGGATCTGTGGCGTCGTTTCCTTCAGGTTCCTGACCTTGATCCATAAAACACTGCCATGGCTTGGAGGTATCTTGCAAGTTGGCAGAGCTGGGAAAGGAATAATTCCTGCCTGGGGAATGCAAGGCTGGAGCACCTCTGCTCTGGAGCCAGGCTGGGAGAGCTGGGGGTGCTCACCTGGAGAAGAGAAGGCTCCAGGGAGAGCTCAGAGCCCCTTCCAGTGCCTCACGGGGCTGCAGGAGAGCTGGAGAGGGACTGGGGACAAGGGCTGGAGGGAGTGGCTTCAAACTGATGAAGAGCAGGATTAGCTGGGATATTGGGAAGCAATTCTTCCATGTGTGGGTGCTTCCCCTCGCTCAGCCCCCAGACCTGCAGTGCTGGCACACGACCCCATCCCGCTCTCAGGGCCAGCACCAGGAAGAGGAGATGGCAGCAGGATGGACCCAGAAGCTCCGACGTGCAAGGCGAGAGCTGCACTCGTGCCCTGCTGAGGGAGGCAGAGCAGAAGGCTGGGTCCACAGAAGCTGCTGACAGCAGGAAAGCAGCATGGGGCTGGCTGGGCTTCCCTCGGGAAGCATCCACCTGGGGTAAGGTTTGGTAAGGGACCTTAAAGACCATGTAGTTCCAACCCTCCTGCCATGGGTGGGGGTGCTGGGATGCCCATGGGGTTTTCCTGGGATGCCCAGTAGCCTGTTGGAAGTACCCTGGGGATGTTGCAGAACACACGCGGCCTTTGGAAAAACACCCACATTCCCTAAAATAGTTTCCCAGCCAAGCTGAGATGTTATTTAATGAGCCCCAAGTTTGGATAAGGCTGGTTTAAGCAGATTCTTGGGTTTTCTCAGCTCCGAATGAGCAAGATTCCAAGTTTCTGCCGGGAACAAATGTGTGTTTGCACAGATGGGAGGGTTACCTGGTTCTCTCCATCTGAGATGGGTTATTTACCATAAACATGTTTGCACTGGAGTTGTGAAATGAAGGCATGCTGACTGAAAACCTTGGAGCAGCTGTTGTTTCGGCATCCCCCAGGAAACTGTCACTGCCGGCTTTTCTTCCCATGGAAGTGACACTGCAGATCAGTCTCGGGAATGAGTCTTGTGTTGAGGAGGGGTTTCTGTCGTGCTGCCAGGGGAATAGCAAATTCCTGTTTAATGCATTAAGCAGCATGTAAAAATTTAATCAAAACTGCATTTATTATACATGATAGTGGGGAAAAAAACCTGGTAAGGGCTTCTGCTCTTCATTAACTGCCTTAAAATGGCTCAAGAGGAGAAGAGAAGTGCTTCAGCTTAGCAAAAAAGCTTGAAAATAGGAGTGTTGCCATTAGTATTGTTGAGGTGACCCAAAAAGTGTTTGGAGCAAATAAACTCCCCCTGGATAAAACGCAGTGCCCGAGCCAGCGCTCAGGAACAACCCAAGGGATCGAGATGGACGGGGGTCCTCACCCCCTGGGGCCCCTCCTTTCTGGCTGGTCCCTCCTGCGTGGCATCGGCTGGAGCTGGCACTGGAGCAGGAGCAGCTCTGTCTCTGGAATTGGCTTTTCCCGTGCCGGATGCGGGGGCGCAGCACGGACACAGCCAGGGAGTGGGACTCTGCATGCGATGCTTGCTTCTCCTCCAGGCGAGGCAGAGGTGTCCCCAGGGAGCATCAGGTGTGGGCAGCTCTCCTGCCTGGGTTCGGGGTGATGGGGGACCTCAGGTGGGTGATGGGGGGCTGCTGCTGCTGCTCACAATCCCTGGACACTTCCCCAGCAGACGAAAGCTCTCGTCCCCCTTGGCTGGCAGAGGACGGACTCGGCTGCAGCTCTGCTCTGGTTAAGCAGAGGTTTGCTGAACCCAGTCACTGGGTAAACAGCATAAACCTAGGAAGGTAAATAGCTGTTACTGCCAAGCTTACAGCTGAGTGGAGACACGACAGCATCCTTCATTGATGGAGGGGAAAACCAGCAAGGAAGAGGCTCTCAGACTAACTCAGAGCAGGGAGCGCTGAAGCAGAGTGAAAGGAAGAAGCTAGAGCCTGGTGAGGGATGAGAGGCTGTGCTGAACTGCAGGGTGAGAGGAAATCCAGGAGGTGTCCTTGGTGGAATTCCTTGTGCTCGGTTTGTCCCATCCTCCTTCGCTCCCCAGAGCTGAAGGCACCGAGCGCGGTGCAGGGGAGCCCACGGGAGGAGAGGGCTCGAGCACAGCCCCGTCCAGCCACTGCCCCACCGGGGTGAGGAGCAGAACCCCACGGGAAGCCATCCCTGGGAAAAGCCTCCTTGGCTTCTCTCCATTTGCTGGGAGAGCAGCAGCAGCTCCAGCTTCCTGCAGGGATTCGGGATGGACGGGAGAGTGCAGAGCACGGGAACTCACTTCTGGCAGCTGCTGTCCTGCCGCCATGAGGGGCTGAGAAAACATGGGCAGGTTTTTACGGAAGGGTAAAAGCCTCAAGTGCAGATTGGAGTTCTTAACAGAGCACCCCCATGGACCAGCCTCTTCCCTCACGGTGTGCAACAGCATTGCCAAGGCCGGGAGCTGAGCTGCGCTTGTCTGAGCGTGGCTTAAACGGCGTGAAGGGTCTGGAGGGCTCAGTCTGTGGGAGGGGACGCGGCAGCTGTGATGCTCCTGTCCTGCATCCCAACACCAGCAGTGTCAGATCCCCTTCGTGGGATGGGAAAGTGTCCCCTCCTCTTAAATAACTCCCTTTGCATTCCCCCCTCTGCCTCCTCTCTGTGGCTGCAGCCCTGGGGCAGCAAGGGAAAGGATGGGGTTGGCAATGCTGAGAAATCAGATAAATCAGGAAAAGAAAACTTTTGGTTTTTTTCCCAGTTAAAGAAAAGAGAAAAATAATTCAGAAAAAAAAAAGAAGCAGCAAGAAATGAAAGGAGCAAGGAGAAAAGTTGGTGAGAGGAAAATTAATCTGGAAATCAGGTCTCTTGGAGTCAGGGCGAAATTGTTTTCAGAGAGAAAATTATTGCAAAATACTGCATGAATAGGATTTTACCCCATCAGACAAAAAATGCAGCTGAGGGAAAGGCTGGGCTGGTGGCAGTGGTAATTGGTTCTGACTGTAATTTAAACAAGGCAGGAGCTGCTGGAGCAGGGCCTGCCAAAGACAGAATTCTCCTGCTTGTAAGAGGAGCTGGGTGGCCCACTGCTGGAAAACAACTTTGCTGAAATGTTTAATTTTGTGATTTTTTTAAAAGAAGACAAAACTATTTCTCTTTCCAAATTAATGTTCTTAAATGCAAAGTGGGTTTTTTTTTCAGATTAAAATGAAACAAACCCCCTCCCAATGAAATAGTTCAATAAGAAAATGGTAATATTTTTATCTTGGAGAAATCCAGAATGGTTTTATTTTTTTTCTTGCTTTAATACTGGGCTGAAAAAGAAATACTTTGCCCTGATCTGGTGTGTGTTTGTGGGGGTGAAGGGGCTAGTTGTGCCTGCACAGAGTATGGGAGCCCTGTTTGTACCGAGGAGAGAAAACGTTGAAATGCAGAAAACACGTGTCAAGAACATGATGAGGGGTTAGGAGGTTGTTTGGCTCTGGCTGTATTGTTGGGTTTTCATTGGAAAATCAATAACAATCTTGTCCCCGTGTGTCAGCAGCAGCCAGCCAGTCTCTTGCAGATCCATGGGGATGAGCTGGTTACTCAAGTCATCTAGATCTAAACCCTTGGAAGGTTTGGAGAAAAGGGAAAACTCACTGAAGGCCAACACAATGTTAAAATGTGCTTATTTCTGCCAAGACTCCCTGCCAAGGGGTCCCTGTCCCCACCACAACCCTCTCACTCCATCCCTGACCCCCTTGCCTGGAGCTCACAGCCAGGAGCTGGCAGACACCGGAGCCCAGGACAGCAGTGCCCAGGCACAGGCCCCTGACCAGCACCAAACCTTTGCTCCAGGCCAGCAGCACTGGAGCGCTCCCATTTCAGCCCAGTTTCATGCACGGGACACTCCCAGGGGTTTGGAAATCCACGGATGTGTCCATGCCTGTGGTGGCAGCTGGGGCTGTCACCAGACTGGGAATACAAGAGAGAAAATTTTTATTTAATAACAACCGTTGCCATAAAAGATGGAAATATTGACTGAATGTCCCAGAACTTCATCACTGTCCGTGGATTTTACTGAGGGAAGTTACAGCTATGGCTCACACGCAAAAACTGTCTCCTAACGATTCCTGGGCAGAAGCTGTGCTTCCCAGTTTGTGCTTTTTTGGTTTAACGTGATGTCTCAGCACAATGCCATCAGAAGGAGCCAGAGTTGTTAAATCCATCCAAGCCATGCTTCCCAAAACAGCTCCTGGATTTCCTTTCTCTCTCTGTGCTATTTATATTCCTTGTGCTTGTGAAGAGAACACAGCTCCAGCGCTGCCTTTTCTGCAAGTAAATAAACCCTCTATTCTACTTTTTTATTCCTTTTTTTTCCCTGGTAGGCCTGAAATGAACACTCAAGCAACAGCAGCAGGGTGCAGGGGGCTGTGAGCTGCGGCTGAAGGGGTGAATTCCCTCTCTGCCCAAAGGGATTAAGTGAGAGGTGTGTCACAGCCAGGTGTGCTGGAGACCCCAGGGCTGGTTCACCAGGGCTGAGAAGGATGCAGGAGATGGGAAGCCATCACCCCACTGGAGCTCGTCAGCCCAGCCTGGCCCCTCTCCACACCACGGCCACATCTCAGCCATCTCCATCACGGGCAGACCTCCTGGAAGCTCTGGATTAAGCTTCGCGTCCTTTTTTAAATTTAAAATCCAGCTGCTTGCAGATGCATGTGCAGCTTCAGTGACTCCTCGGCCCAAAAAGCTGCTGAGTGGATAAATGGTTTGAAATGGTTGACGCAGAAACTGGGTCTTGGCATTTCCAGGAGGAGGAGTTCCCATGTCTTTTCATTTTACAAAGTGCTTGGAAATGAGTTAAAAGATCAGCTGAAATGGAATGGAAATTGTTTGAAGTTCTCTAAATATGTGTATATGGATACACACACAGGGGAAAAAAGGGAGAAAGGGGGAATTCTGGTTTCAACTGTTTTCTTTTTGCCTTAGGTATATTAATTTTATTTCCGCTTTTCATCTGGTTTTGTGAAAAGACTCCTGCTTTTTACTTCTAATTTTTTTGAAGATGTTTCTGGGATCAGGACACAGCATGGGCAGCCTGGGGAATAGGGAAGGAGACCGGCACAAAACCTTGGTATGTCCTAAGGTTGGCAGTGGCAGAAAGCGCCTGTGCTAGGTGTCAGGGAGGAAAGGAAACCTTTGTGCAAATGGGCGCGTCTGTACTAAAGGGTTACACAGCAACCAAACTACAGGGTTACGCGGCACAGGTGTGATTATGTGGCTCGTGCAATTATCACCGTCAGGGAGGTGTTTTCCAGCACAGGGCTGAGGAATTCCAGTGCTGATGTGATTTCCTTCCTTTCTAATTCCTCAAGCCATTAATCTGAACAGACTTTTATCACCCCCTTGCTGCCTTCCTGTGCACGCAGGATGATGAATGATCCACGGGCCACTCCGGGCTGTTGTGCTGTAATTTACTGCCCAGCCTTGGCTCTGGGGCTGAGCTGGGCTGTCCCTCCCTGCTGTCCACAGGTTGGGCTGCTTGAGCCTTGCAGGGCAGGGAACCGCCACCCAAGATGGCGTTTGGGGACTGGGACTTTATTTTTCATCCAGATAACAGTTTCTGCTTAATTTTCAAGACTTGGGTCAACACATGCATCTTTGGAAGGAGTGTGACGGCATCCTGCAGTGATGGCAGATCTGGAACTGGAGGCACTAAGCTTGGGATGCTGTGTAGGGAAAAAGGCAGCTGCTCCTGCTCATCCTCTCCATGGCTCCTCTGTGTCACCACCACTCTGTTTCTGTGGCTCATGCCTCCCCGTGCTGGGGGATGCTGTGGGAATGGCACAGGGATGCTGTGGGGATGCGTCCCCTCCCTGCCACCACTGCTCCCATGTCACACCATTACTTGCTTAGGTCAAGAACCTTTGGTGATAGAGGGGATTTAAGTCCCACATTTGATGGTGAGCTAAAGGTGGGAATGTGCACTACTTTCCCCCCCAAAAAAACCCCACTGTGGTGGTTTGTACCTGTTTAAATCACATTTCTTCCTTGGCAGCCAGCATGGCATGCTGCAGCCTCATAGCGGGTTTGGAAATGGGGAAGGATAACAACACAAAGAGGACATTTCCCTGGCCCCTCCGTGTGTGCAGTCCTGTTCTATTTACCCAGCCCAGAGCTGTGCTGAACTATTTTACCATCATCTGTTTTCTTTGCAAAAGTTCATTTGAATTCCCAGCCCTGATGCTGTGGGTGCACTGGACATCCCTCAAGCTCTCACTGCCTCTGAGAGCCCTCCTCTCCCTCACTCCATGGGACGGGGCTGGCCTGTGCTCATCCTCCCTGCTTTGAGGGAGACAGCATGGCATGCTGCAGCCTCATAGCGGGTTTGGAAATGGGGAAGGATAACAACACAAAGAGGACATTTCCCTGGCCCCTCCGTGTGTGCAGTCCTGTTCTATTTACCCAGCCCTATTACCATATTCCAAATGCCTCGTTCCTCTTCTGGACTCATTTTCCCTCTCCAGCATGGATGCTGCGTACCAAACATGCTGCAGAGCCTCCGACGTATTCAGTTCAAGGTCTTTTCTCTAATAGCCTCAGGTTTATCTTCTCAAAATAATTCCAAAGATCTCGCTGATGACTTGAGAGGAACGAGGGATGTGCTTGGTGGTGTCATCGTGGGTGTGAATGTTAATGGCAGCCTGCGAGGTGGGTCTGAGTGAGAGGGAGGTAGCACCCCCCGTGTGCCACCGCGTACCATTAGTCCTGCGTGCACCTGGAGATTAAAGGGACCAGTCTAATTAAAACAATATCATCTGGATTTCCTGAAGTTGGGCTGGTTAATAATGTCTCACGCTGCAGCAACCTGGAGCTGTGAATTAGCCTGGCTGTGCCTGGCCCCGGTGAGCCGCGTGCCACGGCCAGGGCTGCCAGCGCCGGGCTCTGAATCACATCCGCTCGAGGTCGTCTCCAGCAGACTAGAAAGGCTTAATTCCGTGAGTTCAATAAATAATGTGTCTGTTTTAAACACAGGCAGTAATTCATGGCCTCTGCGTAACAGTAGCTCAAAGATCTTAATTTAAAGGTCTTTGTGCGGATGATGCTCTCGTGTGCTAGGGATGGTTACGGAGTCTCTCATTTTCAAATTACTGGGTAGAACTGAGCCCTGTTTTAATCTGGCCATTAATTAGAGGGAGTAATCGTTGCCCAGTGTCTCTCCGGGCACTCTAATGGGAACAGGAGCAGTCATTTAGTGTGGCGCTGGTGGACGGATGCCTGCGGCACTCAGCTCTAATTGGGTCCCAGCCCTGGAGAGGATGGGACTGAGCGGAGCCGGAGGCCTCAGGCTGCCTCATTCTTCCCTCCGGTTGTGATGAATTTGCCGTCTGACTCCAGTGACCCACAGGCGGGGACGATGCAACCCGCACTAATGAGAGCCGGGGTTGGCCTGGCGTCAATTAGCGCTGCCGCGAGGAAGAGGAGTGGGCTGGGGGTGGTGTCCCGCCTCCCGGGAGCCGGTCCGAGCCCCCTGTGCCTTCCAGAAGCTGGGAAATCGCGGTCCGAGGCAGTGTCTGACACACACCGCGCCTCTGGGTCACCCCGGGCTCCATGCGGGAGCTGTGAGGGAAGCGGAGTGGAGAGGGAGACGGAGCAGAGGGGCAGCTCCCGGGAAAGGGATGCTCGAGCCATGGGGAGCAAGGAGAGGACTGGAAACAGAGAATGGATGAGGGTTTGAGAGCTGAGGGGAGGGACTGAGAGGGACAGAGAGCAGGGAGAGGAACCGAGAACAGGGAGAGGGACAGGGAGCAGAGACCGAGTAAGGGTACAAGAGGTGATGGAAAGGAAGAAGGACCAGGAGCAGGGAGAGGGACCAGGAGCAAAGAGCAGGACTGGGAGCAGGAAGCAAGAGAGGATACGAGAGGCAATGGAGAGGAGAGAGAGAGGAATCAGGAGCAGGGAGTGGGGGAGGATACAAGAAGCAATGGAGAAGAGCCCATCCCATGGAGCAATAGGATCAAGGATGGTCTGAACACCTGAATCACCATTTGCCTTTCCTTGCCCTGTGTCCTGGAGGAGATTTGTCAGAGCAAGGGCTCCCTGGGTCCAGAGCCTGGTGCCCCAGCCCAGTTAGGCTTCTCCCAAGGGAGACATGCAAGATGAGGCAGCCAAACCCACGCTGTGTGTTCCTGTCTCCCTCTCCACTGGTGCTTTTGTCTGTGATTCCCGTGCCTCACCCCATGCTGGGGGGCTGCACTGAGCTCCACTGACCTCCACAGATCAAACTCCCAGGATTTACATGGTGGGAGAAGGGGATGAGCAAAAAAGGGGACTTTAGGTGTTTTTCTTCTGCAGCCGAGGTTTCGGAGCTGTGGCTCTCGGCACCCAAATCCTCCCAGCTTGGGGAGGGGGCAGTGGGAGAGAAGAGAGGCCTTTGTTGTGGGAAATGGCTTTGGCAGCTGTGGTGGGGCAGGTATTTATGGAACCCATTTTCAACAGTGGATATAAAAATGGTTTTCATCCAGATCATCATGCTGTTTCCTTCCTCTCCTGTCACATGCTCCTGCTGCCACTCACCCAGTGAAGCACTGCAGCTTGGAGAAGTGGTTCCTTGGAGCGCCCAAATTTCTGTGGGTACCTTCGGTAGAGATGGATGGGGGCAGTTTTCCGGGATGTGAGGCTGCAGCTGCTGAATGGAACTGTCTGGGCAGGAACCAGCATCACTGTCAGCACTGGCACCCCAGAAGTGTCTGAGAGTGAAACGGGGTCATTTCCCAGCAGAGGGGAGAGGCACTGCCTGGGGATGTGGCACTTGGGCAACGTGAGTTAGTGGTGGGCTTGGCAGTGCTGGGGGAACGGCTGGGACTGATGGTCTCAGAGCAGTTTTTCGATCTAAACAATTCCATGTTCCTGTGTGCTGCGGGCTTGCAGTGGGAGAAGCAGGCTCGGAATTCAGGATAATCTCCACGTGCTGAAAAAATAGCCCAAAATCAATGATAGAAAATTCAATAATAACAAATGCAAAGCACTGCACTCAGGCAGGAGGAAAAAAAAACGCTCAAGAAGATGAAAGGAGGAATAATTGGCTCTGCAGTGGATTCCCTATTTTTTTGTTTGTTTACTGCCCATTTTTTATCAAAGCAACTTCCCGGGGCTGGGGCAGCAGGGCCAAAGACAGGTTTGGACACTTGTGGGGAGCCCAGGGGGTGTGCAGAGGGGCTGGGACATTCCCTGGGTGTCCCTTCCTCCTTGTGCCAGCACCTTGACCCGATAGCAGGCTCTGCTCTCCCTCACATGAATGATTTCACAGCCTGACTGTGACCACAGGCAGCCCCCACCCTCCAGAGAAAGCTCAAATGTTTGGGATAAAATGATGTCCAGGCTGAGAGGGACCCTGCCATCGTCCCAAATGGACCCCTGGCAGGGCAGAGCCAGCCCGGAGCTGCAGCCAGTCATCATCCCTCAGCACTGGAGTGACTGCAGCACTGGGAGGGACAGAAGCACTGGAGTTAATGGATGGGGAGCAGGATTCGATGTGCTTTAGTGTCTGTTTGAAGAGTCATGAAACACTTGGGGCTATTTAATTGAAAGTAACTGTGCAAAACCAAGAATTAATTCTTATTAAACATCCGCAGTGACATTTTCTTAAGTGGAAATTAAACAGGGATTAAGGTGAAGCCTCCTAGGACTCTCCCTGTTGTGACCAGGAATATTTTAAGGCACCGGAGTATGTTAAATTTGAAGAGATGAGCTGATCTGGATGCACTTGTGTTTTTCCCTCTCTGTGTGTGGCTGCTCAGGCAAGCGGGGGGAGCTGGAGGTAGAACCACAGAAACACGGAATCATGGAATGGTTTGAGTTGGAAGGCAAAAAACATCCAGTTCCAACCCTTGGCCATGGACAGGGACACCTTCCACTATCCCAGGCTGCTCAGAGCCTCCTCCAGCCTGGACGTAAACACTTCCAGGGATGGGGCAGCCACAGCTGCTCTGGGCACCCTGTGCCAGCAGGAAGCCCCATGTGAGCTGCCAGTGTTTGAGGAAGGAGAAAGAATGGACAAAGAGAAGGCTGGGAAGAAGAGAGGGCTGGGAAGAGTGGCCAGGAAGGATGGAGTGTCAGGGAAAAGGGCACCTTGAAGGCCCTATCCCTCTCTGGGGCTGAGCCACATGGATCACACTGTCCCACTGACAAGAAGCAGGACCTGCTCAGAAGATAAAAATTTGGCCGGACATCAGGGCAGGAGAGTTCCTGTGGGAATTATGGGGACAGAAAGCTGTGTTTTTATGATTATTAAGCTCCCAGCAGAGGCTGTGTGACACTGTGCCCAGAGCTGTGAGGAGGAGGCTGCCGCCCACCAGCTCTGTTCAGCATGAAGCGCCCAGTTCCAGGTCCGGCCATCTCCCCATCCAATGAGCTATTCAATTAATTAAATATTCTCTCTTCCAGATTGCTGGCTGAGGGTGACACACGCTTAATGAACAGCTGCAGGTCCCTAATCACATTGGCAATTAGGAATGTAATTAGAACACTTGCAAATGGTTTTCATGCTGATAAAACATGACAGAACGGAGCGTTTTCACTCACTGTCAGCTGCCAGACAATCTGTTACCCATCTAATGGCAATTTAATTACAAATTCCTCCACTACCCTGGCTTCCGGTCACTCGGGTCCATGGCTTGACCGGGCAGCTCTTGGGTTCTGCTGAGGTCACCCAGCAGCACCGGCCTGGAGCTGGGCATGGAGCAGAGGGATTTCTGGACAGGAGGTCCAGAAGTGGTTCCCTCCCACCTGGCTCCTGCTGAGCCAGTTTGGACACTGTGTTCAGGTGTCCTGGGCAGGGCCAGGAGCTGGACTTGATCCTGATGGGTTCCTTCCAACTCACGAGAGTCTCTGATTCTATGATTCTAAGGGGATTGAGGGGAAATCCAGGTTAAATACAGCGCAGGGGCAGGCCCAGATACGTGGGAAGGGCTGTGCAGAGGGCACAGGGGGTAGATCCCAGCTCCCATGGAACCACTCATTTACATTACCTTGTTTACATTACCTTGACTGATCCAGGGGAGAATCCCACCTGGCTGAGGAGCCTTGAGAATACGGGTGTTCCGTGTGTGACATCCGATGTACCCATGCTGTGAGGGATGAAGGCTCCCGTGACATTAACCAGCCCCAAACTGCTCCAGTGCTGCCTGCCCCGGGCAGGTGAGGGATGCAGCGACACAGAGGGAGCATCCTGACCTGGCCACTTCTCCCCTTGCCCACCTTCCCAGGCCATGCAGGGTTTGTCCATCTCCTTGCTGGCCGGCTTGGGCCTTTGTGGTGGTGACTGGACTGGGAAGTGCCTGTGGCTGTAGCTGGGGCCGTGTGTGGCTGTGCAGGGGACGGGGCTCAGGCTCCGCTGTGGCATGAGGACGAAGGTGCTCAGTGGGCTCAGAGGATGCTGCTGGGTATTTGTGCAGTGAGTGAAATAAAATAACACCGTAATTTTGTCATCAGCAGCACTTCTCTCCATCCTCCAGGTGCTGTGTGAATGTTAACAGCTTGTTTAATTCATTATCAGGTGGAGCAGGATTAAAAAGCCCATTTTACAAATGAAGACACCACTCAAGAGAAGTTATTCACATCAGGGCGACACACTGGGAACAGAACAGAGGGATTTTAATGACAAATGAAGGGCAAAGGTCTGCCAGATGATGGACATATGTTTTGGTACATGAAAGCTCAGAGCCCAGGTAGCAATTAAATCATCAAACCAGCTGAAGGTGGTGATGGTTCCTTGTGCCCATCAGTAACCACAGCAGCTGAATTCGTGGCTCTGATGGGCCTTGAGGAAACTCTGCAGGTAATTTTCTCATTGTTCTGGTGTTTAGCTTCCTAGAACCATGGAATGGTTTGGGTTGGAAGGGACCTTAAAAATTATCCAGTTCCATCCCCCAGTTCCACCCAGTTCCTCCTGCTCTGCCCTGCAGCCCCTCACCCATGGCTGCTGCCCTGACAGCTCAGCACTGGCCGCATTGCTCTGGGAGTTCCTGACGGGCTGTGGTGGCAGAGGCACCTGTGCACGGCGGTGGGACGGTGATGGAGTCGCTGCCACGCGGCTGCTGAGCGCAGAGCAAAGGCAGCAGCACGCGGATCCAGCTCCATCCAAGCATCTGGCTGATCAAAGGCAGCGAGCCCAGCACAGTTCCTGTCAGCGAGGAGCTGTAATGAGGATTTTCACGCAGACAGCCTCTGCACAGAGAATGCCAGTGATGGATGTCAGCCTGCTCGCCTGCGTAAATAAACAGGGACAAATTAGAGCCAGGGAGGCAGGAGAGCAAGGGCCACGTGGAGAGAAGGCGCTTGGCTCGAAGCGCTGGGAAACAGGGCAGGGAGGCTGAGGCTGAGGGAGTTTCTGAGGCTCAGTTGCTCACCGTAGCTGCGGAGGGCTGTGTGTGCCTGGGGACCAGGCAGCCCCTGCTGTGCGCAGCCCTGGATCCACTGTCTCGTGCAGAAGTACCCATGGGAGCCTTCCTGTGCCCCCCCCCCCCGGGCAGGACTGGGACCCCACAGCTCCTGTGACGTGTGGTGATGGGGGCTCTGCTTCAGCTCTGGGGGTCCCAGGGTCCCCTTGCCCCCCAGGTCCTCATGCCTTATTTTCTGGCTGGTGTTTACGTTTAAAACTCTGGGGAGTGCTTGGCTCCTCGCATCCTGCTCTGACCCAGTTCTTGCTCGTTGCCATGGAGAACTGGACCCAGTTCCATTAACAGTCCCTGTGCTGCTCTGGCCTGGCTCCGAGGCTCGGAGGATGCAGCGGTGAGCCCGGATGGGATGCTCTCAGGAGAGGGGCTGGGTGGGATTTGCAAGGGCCAGTGAAGGGCTGGAGTTTCTAGCTGCCTGCTCCAGGTGGGTCAGGACAATTCCTGCAACTCAGGACGGGCTCCTGGAGCTCAGAACAGGCTCCTGGAACTCAGGATAGTTCCTGCAGTTCAGGATAGGTTCCTGCAGCTCAGGATGAGTTCCTAAAGCTCACGAGAATTCCTGAGGTTCCCTCCGCAGCCATTTTTAGTCTGAGACACAAGCACTGATGTCCTCACCACCTCCCTCATGCCTCCCTCCCTCTCCTTCACATATCTTAAAATCCAGAAATTCTTCAATAAAGGCTTCTGGTCTCATTCCAGGTGTTGCCATCACTCCACAGCCAGGACAAGAATATTAAGCGATGCTCAGATGTGCCTAATGATCAAGAACACTCAGTTTTAGGGGCTGGTTGTTCAGATGAGCATTTAAAATCTCATATTCCATTAAGGATTAATTTGGGCAGTTCAGACTCTGTAACTCGTTTGCCCTGCACAGTCTGTGAGCAGCTCAGGGTGTAATTTTCTTTTCTGTCCATTTATTTAACTATTGGGTTTTTTTTTTCCAACCTGGAGTGAAATCACCAGTTAAAGGGATTTTCATTCCCAGATGGGCAGGCTGTAGCATGTGTTCCCAGTGAGGATTATCCCATCCCAGTGCAAACCATTGCTGCTGCAGACAGGACAGATGAGACATCTTGATGTCACTTGCTATATAAACCCAGTGATTTCTCTTATCTCTTCATTTTGCAGCTCCCCGGAGCAGGGGGGAAGCCCCAGGGTTCTCAGGCAGTGGATTTTTAAGCTTTGTCAAGGGAGGGATTTTTAAAATTTACTGTTTCATGAACTGCAGAAGAAATGAAGAGTAAAAAGAAGCCAGCACCAACCTTCCCCTCAGCCCCCCAGAACCTGCCATTAGCCTTCCCAAGCCCATGCCACACGCTGTTTTTTCCCCTCCTGGCTGACTTGAGGAATCCGTTTCTGGTTTGATTTTCTGTATTTGTGACGCTGAAACCTCTCGCGTTTAAAGCACATTCCTGGAAAGCAGTGGCACAGCTCATTCCATCACCTCAGAGCCGCCTTTCCCTTCCCGTGAAACAACCTGCCATGTGAGTGATGGTTTTAAATTGGCTCTCACAACAAGGGATGCCGTTTCCTAGAAACCTGAGGCTGACAGGGAAGGGCACCAGATAAAGCAGGAGGGGAAAGGGAAAAGCTCCTTCCCGGGCTCGTGCTGGCACTGGCTGTTCCGGGGAAATGGGTGACCATCGTTCGACCAGCTCCCCCTGCTTTCCAGGCGTTGTGACAGAGAGCCCTGGGCCATCCCCCTGTGACAGAGAGCCCTGGGCCATCCCCTTGTGACAGAGAGGGCCGGGGAGCCGGCCGTGCTCGGCACCGGCTGGAGGGAAAGAGGGAGGAGGCCCAAGGTGGAGGCCCAAGGTGGTGATGGCTCTCAGGGAGATTTTGGCCACAGCCAGAGGACACAGAGGTGACACCGCCACATTCCTGCCCCGGCACCATCTCAGGCCAGGCGGACCCTTTGCCGTCTGCCCTCCCCCTGCCCAGCAGCCCCAGTCATGCCCGTCCCTCTGGCTGGCACCAGGTGGGCTCTGAGCCCCGCAGCCTGAGCAGCCCCGGCAGGGACGAGCTCCCGGCTCTGCCCCAGCGCTCCTCATTCCCCTGGGCTTCGCCTCGGGCTGCGGTTTGTTCTGGAGATGGGTTTCAGGGCTGGGATAACGAGGCGCAGCTACGGGAAGGCTCAAAGGAAAAGGCAGCCTCCCCTCCCAGGAGCCGTTTCCCCGCTTCACGCGGCCGCGCCGCGGCAGCGCAGCAATCTCCGGAGCGAGCGCGGAGCTTCCTCTCATTGCATCGGGGCGGAGGGCGGAGGGATGGGGCGGGTGTGATCCCGGCACCCCCGGGACGCTGCTTTGCCAAGGTGTGCCCTTCCCAGCAGCTCCCAGCCCCGCCACTCTCCAGGCACTGGGCTGACACCCATCCTGGTGAGTCACAGCTACACCCACCGCCAGCCGCAGCCACCGAGGCCGGAACGCTGCCAGCAGCACGGCGGGAGCAGCGTGTCAGACACATCCATGCGGAGAATTCCTGCCTTTCCGCCACCGCAGGGTCCCTCTGGAAGCGCTGGCTGCACGGAGCAGACGGTCCATGCTGCTGCTGTGGTGACAGCCGGGGTGAGCCCCCGCAATTAACCCCCGAGGGTCCAGAGGCTCATCCCAGACCCTGGTGGGCTGCACGGGGGTGTTGTCCCGGCAGTGTCGGGCCGGGCTGACGGCAGAGCCGAGCAGTGCCTCACCTCTCCACGCCGAGGCTCTGCCGTTCACGTGCCCATTTTGCGGCCATTTGGGGAATGTTTCTGCTTTGGAAAGTTTTCTCTTTCAGTTTGAAAGAAAAGAAGGTTCCCACGCTGTGTCAACCCCATGGAGCGGGGAGCAGGCCCTCTCCCAGGGACGCCTATCCCACGGTGAGGGAGAGGATCTGTGTCCCCTCGTACACCCTGGGAACAGCCAGATTTTCGCTCTTACGGTGTCCCCTGCTGCTCGCTGGGTGCGCACCCAGGGCAGGCTGGGTGCCAGGGCTCCGGGTCTCTCCCGCCCTGGGGGCTGCTCACCAGGGCTGGGGTACCTCTGGCTTTTGGGACTTGTGTCAGGATCTGCTTGACAGGTGGCCAGAGCCCTGGAGCACCTGCAAATCCCTGCCAGACCCCACTGTCCAGGACAGGCAGCAAACCAGGCTGGAGCAGAGTGACGGGATGGGTGAAGGGGATGGGCTTGGGACAACGCCCTGGCAAGCCGTGGCGGTCTGGGGCTACCCTGCCAGGCTCTGGACCAGGGAATACCGGGTCTGGAAACGGAGGCTGTGAGCCCTGGGGACTGCAGCCCCCCACTCCTCGGTGTGGGGCTCTGGGCAGTGGGGTCTTCGTGGCAGAAGCAGGAGCACCAGCCCCAGACCCAGCACGTGGCCCGTCACTGCCATGCCTGTCACCGACACCCCACAGCAATGGCAGAGCTCTGAGCAGTGCAAATGCCACCAGTTTGTTCGTAGTGGAAGCAGCAACTCATTCTCCAGGCAGGTTCCATGCGCTGGCGGTTAATCTTTAACAGGAAAAAGCCTGGAGCAAAGGCATAAAGTAAGAAATATTTAATTCCGCAGTGTTGGTTTGCACCGTATGTTTTCCACTCAATAAATATTTTAGGCACTTATGCTCCAAAAATGGGCTCTGTCTTTGCAGGTTTGTGTGTCTGTGCTCCCAACATGAGACTGCCCCCAATGCCCCTTCTCCAGCAGTTTCTGCCCAGTGCCCCACTCCAGCATGGGGAGTCCCACCACCAGCTCCATCCCCGCCCTCTCCAAGGCACTGCGGGGGCAAGAGCACCCTGGGATCCAGGAGGACACGGCTGGCACTCAGCCATGTCCAGAATCCCCGTGGCCACCCCAGACTGGGGAAAGGGCAGGCTGGCACAGTGTCCTGGAGAATGAGACACCATCCAGGGGCTGGCAGCAGGGTGCTCAATATTTATGCGTACAGATGTTTCTGGATGGAGCTTTAGCATCCCCTGTGCCCAGCCAGCCCATGGGCTCTCCAGGCTGGGCTGAGCCAGCACAAGGAAAGCTGCTGCCAGATGGTCCCACATATCCCCTCTGCTCCTGTGGATGCACGGCAGTATGTTTTGCCAGGTTTGGGGAACACTGTGACAAGAAGATCCCAGGGCTGTCCTCACCGCACGGCCTCCCCCACACACAGACATACCCAGTAACGTATATATATTATATTATATTTTATATATATATTTATATATATATATATATACATTAACAAAGAAGTTGCAAAAAAAAACCAACAAAAAGGGAAAAAAACAACAGGAAAAACAACCCTCCCCCCAAACAAAACGGAAGCAGGAATGTTACAGGTGGAAGGGGAGGCTGAGGGGAGCCAGGAGTGCACACATCCCAAACTTGCACGCTGGTGTCACCAGCAGCAGAGGAACCAGCAGCAGCACTCTGGGCCCCCCTCCACGTCCTGAGCAGGGCCCAGGGATGGGGCGGCTGCTCCCCAAATCACGGTGACGCTTGGGTGGGCTCTGCTTTCAGTACCACAAGAGGACAATGTGGGTGACTGGGAAAGGCCCCCAGCCTCATTCGGGGTGTGGGGCTCCTCCAGCCCCCGCCTGGCCGGGTACGAGACGCATGTGGGGCCAGGGGATCCCTTAATTAGTGCAATTTCATCAGGTGCAAATGTCATGCTAAGGGCTCGCGGTCTTTGAGCTGAGGATGCTGAGTCCTCCCTGAGCCCGTCCAGGACTCACGGTGAGGCTGCCCCAGCCCAGAGCAGAGCAGGACAATGCCCTCCCTGGCCCGGCTGGCCTGATGCCCCCAGGACAGGGATTTCCCTCCTGGCTGACTGAGATCCAGCTGGCCATGGACCAGGACCTCCAGGTCCCTTCCTGCAGCTGCTCCCCAGGCTCTCGTTCCCCAGTCCATCCACGCAATCAGGACTGCCCCATCCCAGGCGCAGAGTGCCCCCACAATGTCCCAGCCACTCACATGCCCACTGGCCCCAAACTGTGCCACAGACCCCCACTGTGCCACAGGGACTGTGTGCCAGCCCAGCTCCTCCTGGCCTCTTAAATAAATCTGGAGACTGGAGCTTAGCCAGGGAACTTGATGCTGGTGGTTACTGGGAATACTGGTGACAGCCAAAGAGCTCCCAGCTTTGGGTCTCGGAGCCTCTGGGACGGACTCAGTCCTTTGCCACAGAGAAAACAGGATGGCTCCGCACTCATACCACCACAGAATCATGGAACAGTTCGGGCTGGAAGGGATCTTTAAAATGCACCCAGTCCAACCCCCTGGCATGGTGGAGAACAAAACAGAAGTCAAGATTTGGGGTCATAAATTGAGATTTTGGGTCACAGAGCATAGAGGTGGTCTTTGAGCAGGACTCCACCGCAGGCTCAGAGCAGGATGATGAGTTTTTGCTGCTGGGACACCAGGCAGGACACTAATGGAGGCCTGCGTGGAGCAGGGCACTGCTGGCCAGACCCCACACTGGGAAGGAGCAGCTGCCGAACCTCTGTGCCAGGGGCCAAAGCTCCTCAAGGATGCAGCCCTCCCTGCTTACTGGGAAGCTCTCCAGGAGGAGATGGTGGGGTGGGGGTCTGTGGCTCTCCACTGCAGAACCCCGAAAATGCATCAGGACCATGCCACCTGCAGCACGGCCGGCCACTGGAAACACCCGCAGTGCCATCTTCACTCCCACAGACCACCACCCTCCCTCCACGGGACCACCATCCACCCCACAGTCACCCAGCGCTCACCGAGCCCGAGCGCTCCAAGCCTTATCCACCCCACCAGGGAAGCTACCGAGCCTCAGCCACACGCAAAGTCCTCCCTGGAAAGTGCTGCTCAGTGCTCTGGGTCCCTGCACCAGCTGTCAGAGGGCTCCAGAGCCCACCCCTCCTGTCCCAACCTGTGCCTCATGGCATGCACGAGCCACTCCCTGACCGCCACGGCACCTCAGGTCACCCTGAAACCCTCCCTGGCCTTTCCAGCCCCCAAGGGAAGACAGAACCATCCAGGTGACAATCTTCTCAGGGAGAGATGGGAGCCACCGCCAAGGAGCTGCTCCAGCCACTCTTGTGCACTCTGGAGCTCACCAACAGCAGTTCATTCCCAGCCATGGTTCGAGGTTCTTCCACTTTTCCATTAAAATAAGATGGGGCTGGGTGTGGACAGCGCTTGATCGCTCGGGCGCCACAGGGGCTCTCCAGCACGGCTGCCAGCGGGCAGCTCCGGCCACCGGCGCCCACCGGCACGGCCAGTGCTGCCATGGGGCACGGGCAGGCCTGGGCAGCCTAGTGACAGGCTTTCATTCCCGACACATACGGGGACTCCTGGGGCCGGCAGTTACACTCCTGCTGCTCAGGGTAATCAATGAAATCCGGGGCGGGCAGCCCCGAGAGGATCATCAGGGATTTGTTCCAGATGGTGAAGGTGGGACACACTGGCAGGATGAAGGAGACTTCGAAGGTGTGGAGGTGGAGGGAGTTGGCCGGGTCGTAGAAGGAGAGCGCGTTGTTGTCGTAGTCCAGGAGGACCCCGAGGCGCTTCATCTGCGGGTGCACCTCCACCAGCATCTCCTTGTTGTTGTGCCGCACCACGAAGTTGTTGTTGCAGCGGGAGAAGACCCAAGAAGAGGAGTTCTTCCCGATCCACTCGTTTTTGGGGGCTGACTTGTAAGCCACGCCGATGGCGTACCTGCGGGGAGGAGAAGCTGTGCTCAGCGCCCTCCAGCCTCGGCACAGCACCAGGCCCAGCCCTGGCGGCCACAGCACCCCGTGCTTTCAGAGCCCACCTGCTTGTAAAAGGGCAAGGGTGGGCATCCCTGGCAGAGGCCGGACTGGGAAAGCATCCCCCCTCGCACCGGTGGTGCCTTACCAGGTGGAGGACCCCACCACCACCTCCCAGTAGTGGCAGCCGCTGTCGATGAAGACGTTGCCGGCCGCACCGTAGCAGCCTGTCCCACTGAACCTCTCCGGCGTGTGGCTCTTCTTCAAGGAGCTCTCGTCCTTCTCCATCTGCAGCCCGTCATTGGAGATCTTCAGCTTCTTGTGAGCCATCTTGGGGTCCAGCTTGAATGGCTGACCTGTGGGGAGGAGACACACGGATTAGGATTTGCATTGTCAGCAGCATGGTGCAGGAAAGGGGCTTCTTCACATCCCGTGTTCTCAGCTTTGCATATTTAATGGTGGTTTGCTTGGGTGTTTTCCCCAAAACCAGACCAGATCTGGGTGGTGTCCCAAGCTTCAACCAACTCCTTGTTTGTCAATGATTTCCCTCTGGAAGTCCTCAGACTATCCCTGGATCTGCAAACAAAACCCCAAGACGCTGCCAAGAAGCAAACTGAGTTCAGGTGGGTTTTGCAGCTGTGTTTTCATGTGAGATGCAGTAAAGAGCACACAGGCACTGGAGAGCATTTCCACAGGGATTCACCTGCTTCAGGACAAAGCAAATCACGGCTGCAGAGATCACCCCAAGTCCTGCCAACACCTTCACCCTCACGTTTTGCTACCCAGCTCAGGGCATGACTAGCTGTGTCCTCCTGCACGCTCCCATTTTTGGCTACAGACACGGAGTCCCAGCAAAGACAAACACCGACACCACCACGGCAACGGGGTCCTGAGCCTGGGCTGAGGAGCCCCAGAACAGCCAGGAAACCCTGCAAACAGACACACAAGGAGAGCCCCAGGACAGCTGGGAACCTTTGCAAAGAGCTGCAACATCAGCGACAAGGGCAGCTGCAGAACGGAGCTCATCTGTGCCGTGCTCCGATACCTGATGGTAGCTCGTGCTGGTTTTCCTCAGAGCCCAATTTGCTGAATAATTGAGTTGAGAAGCCTGAAAGTAAAGCTGCAAATTGGGAGTGACCTGCCCCCTCCTTCTTCTGGCTGCTCTGATCTTTCTGCCGTATCTTTTCCTGGCAGTAACGCAAAGAGACAAGCTCTGAGGAAGTGAGGTATAAAAATACTTGGCTCCGTCAGAAGAGAGACACTCACAGCCCCGTTTCCAAAGGCGACCCCTTACTAAGGTCAGTGTGAAGAACTGGAGCTCAGCCCTTGTCCCTGGTTTGTGCTGGCATGTCCTGGAGCGAGCGCTTGAGCCGCATCCACAGGCAGGGTGTGCGAGGGGCAGGCTGGGAGGCAGCAGCACAAGGGCTGGGATGGGTCGGAGGGTGTTTCAGAGAACACAGCCGGGCACCTGCTACCATCAACCCCCTTCCCAAAATATCACTCTGGCACTGGGAAAAAGAGACTTCACAGAGGTCATGATGGTCCCAACCTCAACCCCCCGGCACAGGAGCTGCCAGAGGAAGGGAGGGTTCTGACTTCTAAGAGGGCAGAGCAGCCTTCACTCCCTGCTCCCCCACCATCACCACCCTCTGTGCCTCCCAGTCACTGCTCTCCAGCCCCCCAGCCCCGGCCGGCAGAGAGCCGAGGGCTGCGACGATTCCTCTCACCACTAACGATTCCTCTCATCATTAGCATGTCTGTCCTGGGCTGGTCACTCAGATTACCTTTATCCCACAGATTCAGCTTGCTGGGATATTCCCGACAGCCTTTTGCTGGTCATCCCTGCACGAGGCTCGGGAGCTGTGGGGAAGCAGCTGGCTTCAGGGCTGGACACAGCCGGCCGCACCCCTGGGGCATTTATCAGCTGGATTATCCCTCCCTTCCCTGCAGAGCCGGAGTGAGTGGAGCAGAGGAAATCCTGTCTGGCACTGGGTGTGCGGGAGCAAAGAGGAGGCAGCCAGGAACACGGTCAAGGTCAGTGGTATGCGGGGATGGAGCCAGGCAGAGGGAGCTGTGTGCTGGAGCTGCATCCCCACCCTGCAGGGCCCCAGACACCCACCCCGCTCCCCTGGACCTCACGGGGCTCCTGCACCCATCACTGGCTTGGGACACTCCTGCCACCCACCCAGCGAGGACAGGCTGCCAGCTGCTTTACATTAGAGCTATGGAAATAACTGGAACGAGATCCCCAGGAGCAGGAGACAGCATCCAGCACTCAGCCAAACCCGGGAGCAGCAGCCCACCCCACTGGGGGTCAGTGCAGAGGTGCCACCGGTGCCCTCCAGCACAGCAGCTCCTGTGTGCCCCACTCCTCTGGCTGCGGGGGCACAGGGACGGGGCAGTGCAGAGAGGGCGGACAGCTGGGGACTGCTGAAAACGTGTGGAGAGAAAGCAGGGATGGATATGTACTCTGCTCCCAAGGATGCTGCAGGCATCCACCACGGTCTGCCCAGAGAGCAAATGAAGCTGCAGGGACACAGGGATGCAAAGCCAGCCCTCCCTGCCTTCTGTCCCTCCTTTCTGCCCGCAGTGGCAGCGTCCCTGCTCCCACCAGCCATCCAAGATGCCACCTGTGGGGCACAGGACACCCACAGAGCACGGCTGCCAGCACCATCCTGTCCTCCCTGAAGACATCACCTTCTGCAAAGAAAGAAACAAAGATGCAGCACTGTAATGCTGAGTCATCAAGTCATAGGAAAGCCAGAAATCCATCTAAATCAATGAATCTTTTCACAGATTCCCTGCTGGGAAGTTTCTGTAGGGATCGTCCTGCTCCTTAAAAACACCTGCACTAACACGATTCGGTCAGTGGCAGTGACCCCACAGCCCATTGCTCAGGCACCAAACCCACTCCTGACATCTCGCGTGGGATGTGGATGGAGCCATCCTGTAGCACACTGAGGTCTTGCCAAGAGATGCAGAAATCAGGAAATGCCAGAATTGTGAGGGAAAATAAGGCCAGGACGCACGGCCAAGGCAAGGACTGTAAAACCCATTTCTCCACACTTTATCTGTGGCCAGAGCTGGGCCTATCCCTGCATTACAGCACTTTCAGCAACTTTTGGACACTTGCTCCTAAATAAGTCCTGCTCAGGCCCAGCAGAGGATGGTCTCTCTGTCACTGAACCAAACCTGTTCTCCCAAGCTCCTCTGTTCAGAACGCAGATTTAGTGCCAGCACTGACAGCGCCGACGCTGCGGAAATCGATGTGTCCTGACACTGACCTTCTGGCGATGGAGAGATCTCTCCAGACATCACTTCAGGAACAGAACAGGCTGTGAAATATGCTAATGGGCCATTTCTGTCTTGAGCTGCTGACACTTCCACCAAGGTTACAGCAGTGGGAAAGCGTGGGTGTGATATCCTCTGGATATTGTCCATTAGAAAAGGAGAAACCCTGGTCCCAAATACCGGCAGGAGGAACAGCCAGTGGGGACATGCTAGGGCTGCAGCATGGGGCAGCAGCACCACTGGACTCCCAAAGGGGCCCTTGTCCCTTAAGGCTGGCCACAGAAGAAAATAAATCAATATATATTATATCCATATATACGGCTAAATCAAACTTTCAGGAATTCAGAAGTCTCCACAAACACAGATTTTTTGGCAGAGGAACACCAAACTGGTGGCAGAGAGAGATGTGCCCATCAGTGCCACAGGCCTCTCCTGCCCAACACCTGAGTGGGACGGGAGGGATAGGTTCTTGTGGAAGGGGCTTTGGCACATGCCAAACCACAATCACACACAACCTGTGCGGCGTCTCAGGTGGGGCTGCTTGAGGTTTCAGACATGCAAGAAGCTGCTGCAGACACATCCCTGCAGCAAGAGGGGCTCAGCACCCGACTGGACTCTGATCGAGCGCAGTCCATGCCCGAGCAGGAGCCCTCGGAGCTGCAGCTCTGGTGACTGATGCTCAGCTAAAATCACCGAGAGCAAACTCTGTCCAACAGGAGCTGCTGCCACCGCCAGCCGCCCTCACTCCCAGCTTCCCAAGCCGCCCATTCCTCATTCCCAGAGCGAGCGCCTTTCAAAGCCGGGGAAGCGCTGAAAAACAGCAGCCGCAGGAGGGATAAATTTTTAATGAACAGGCAGATTGGGTTGGAGTTTGCTCCTCAGCAGCTCCCTCAGCCCCACTGCCTCAATGTTGTTTTATTCAGTTTAATGTTGCGCAAAAGAAAAGGAGGAGGTGAGGTGATAAATCATCATGAAAGCCTTGTTCAGGCAAAGGCGATGGTTGGGAAAGGGGACAGATGGAAGGGCTGCACTCACCAGGACCACGCAGAGACGTGCGAGCCCTGGAAAGGCGCGGGCCCGGAGCAGGCAGGAGCCTGGAGACACAACTTATTCCTCCCCCAACATCTCACACTGTCCCTCCCGTGTCACCCTCCAGGCCATGGGTGCCAGTGCTTCTGCTGTCTTTGCTGCCTTTCAGTGGGAAAAGGTTTCCCACCGCAAACCCTGGAGCTCTGCCTGTGCCAGGACAGGTCCAGCTCCACTGCCCTCAGAGTTCAGCTTTCCCTAAACACATTTAACCTTCCTTGGCATCCCCAGGGCATTGGAAAGAAAAGCTTCTGCTTTGTGTGTGGCTGCAAAGAATCCACCACCATGGAGACACTTCTCAACCTTACAGCTCTCCAAATCACAACCCTCTGCACCCTAAGCCACACACCAGAACACGACTGCCCCGTGACTCCTTGCACTGGCCCCAAAAAGCCCAGGGACACAAAGCCACCAGAAGAATGGGCCGTTATGACCCAAGACCCCAGGGATAGGTGCTGACAGGAGCAGAGGGCTGATGGGAGCCCCTGGCACCACATGGGGTATCAGGAGACCATCCCTGAGGCAGGGAAGGAACGGAGGCACCAAGGGAGACGGGCGCTCCAAGGGGTCTCCATCCTGCTGCCGGCCACTGCCTGCTCACCAGGAGCACTGGGCCATAGCCCGGGCACCCCAGTGCCCAGGAAAGTCTCCCTCCCACCTGCCATGGCTGGGTGAGTGCCTGGGCACCTACTGTTGGTCTTGAGGCGGGCGGGCTCACTGTTCCGGCTGCCCGCCTGGTTGATGGCCTTCACCAGGAAGATGTAGCGGGTGCCGCTCTGGAGCCCGTGCACTGTGTAGTGGTTCTGCTTAATGTTGGGGACGATCATCCAGCTGTCCATGGAGTTGTAGAGACCTGCAGTGCGGGACAGGGGGAGAGATTTATTCCCAGGGAAGGACGGAATACAAAGCCCCTGTGCTGCTAACGCGGAGCTCAGGACCGCGTCTCCCTCGGAAGGATTCACCGCCTGCCGGGGAGTTCCGAGCGTCCGCAGGGAAACTTCCAGAGATGATAAATCCCAGCAACTCAGAATATTTTCTATTATCACACAAAGGCAAGGTTGGTGAGGCAGAGCCAGGGCTGCAGTGCTGGCACTGTGGGATGCTGCCATGGGAAGGGATGGGAAAAGGGTGCAGAGAAAGGGAAGTTCAACCAGGAGCACCTTCCAGCCAGGGCAGACAGCAGAGGCAGCTGCTGGAGGGGGTGATGGCCACCGTCCTCCCACCATCCTCCCACCATCACTCTCTCCCATGTCTCTGCTCCCGCAGGACAGCCTCCCTCCTGCTCCAGGGCCACAATTACGCAATTCCAGCAGCAGAAAGGGACATATTTGCGCCCAAATCGATGTGTTTGCGACGGAATCTTGCTCCTGCCCAGTCCTCAGTGCTCCAGGGTGAGAAGTAATAATCCACAGCTAAGGGATGCTGATGCTTGGCTCTCTGAATAGACTGGTCTGCAGAGTGGTTCAAAGAAAATGAGCTCCCAGTGAAGGCATCCACATGCTTGGAAATCATTCAGGAGGCTGAACTGCTTCTGGAAATGGGAAGGAATGAAGAATCCAAGCCCATGGAGGTGCCAAGCTGACTGCTGCAGTGATTTGCAGTGTCCGAGCTGCAGGGCCTGGCATGTGTGGAATGCAGTGCTGTACCTCGGGTGGGGTGACACAGCGCTCCAGGAAAGGGGAAAAGCCTTACATGGTGCCACTGAGGCTGTTCCTGCCACCAGCACGACTGGGATGAGGATCACCTGCAGCTGGCACGAGCGCCTGAGTAGCTGGCACTGGGGGACAAGGATGCTGTGGGGCTCAGGGGAAAGCAGGGCAGCTATCACAGCACAGGGCCAGGGCTTTGAGCCGAAACAGGAATAAGGAGGCTTGGAAGAAGTTTCTGGAGGCTTCCTGGATCTGGTGAGAGGTGAGGAGTGCATTGTGAATTTGGGGTGACTGGAGGGGGCGGTTTCAGCACGTGCAGGGCTGGGAGGCAGGAGCTGGGAACGCTCCACACCTCTTCTGCAACAGCTTCCAATTCACTCATCCTCAGTGGCTGGCTCAGCCGCAGGACAAGGGCAGGTTGCAGTCCCTGTCAGCTTGAATTTGGTTTGGGATACACATGGGAATGGCCGAGGGGCACAGAGCAGTGTGATGTGAAGGAGAAAATAAAACAGATGTGATCCTGATTGCAGCCTGCACGCAGAGCTGCTCTCCTTGGAGCGCACAGCTTCCCGCCCGGCACCGGTCAGTGTCACCTTCCTGCGGGAAGGACCAGCTGGGGATGCTCCACCAGGAAGAGCAAGGTGGCTGAGAGATGACAGTGAGAAGGACTTGACCTTCCAGGCAGGTTTCTTTCCCAAAACAACCTCAAAGAGCTTGGCCTTGAAGACCAACCTCCTCGCTCCTACCCTCACCAAAGCTTAAAAAAATCCTTTTTATTGTAGCATTCATCAACCATAAAAATGTCTGGCTCTTGCCAAGCTCTTGGCTTTGATGGAAGCGTGAAGGGGATGGGTTCCACAGGCCAACTGTGTGCACCTGGGAAAGGTATTTCCTCTCCTGGTCAGCCTCCCAGCTCCCTCAGTGTTCCAGTGTGTCTTCACACGAGTTCAGCCAGGGCTCACACGGTCCCTTCACCCAAACTGTGCTACTCCAAGGGACAACAAGTTAATCATGTTCTTCTCAGGGATTTAACTGATGTTTCCTTCACTCGTCCTACGAAGAGCAACCTGGAGGTTGCTGGGTGGCCAAGGAGGACACTTCTAACACGTGACCCTCAGGGCTTTCCTCCAGCCCTGCCCTCACTGTTCCTCACCCTTGCGGTCTCCACAGCTCCTCCTGTCCCAATGCCTGTGCCAGACCCCAGAGATGGGCAGGTCACTCATTCCCAAGTCCCTCGGTGTACAGGACTCCAAGCCACGTGTGTCAAAGTGGCATGTGGGGAAAGGTGAGAGCCAGATCCTTCCCTGGCACAGTCCCATCTGAGGCGCACAAGCTGCAGCAGGGGAAAACCTGACTGGAAAAGGGCAAAATCCTTCCAGCTGAGGGTGAGGAAGCACTGGATGCTCCACCCCTGGACAGTCCTTCTTCCTCAAGGAGCAAGCCCTGAGCAACCTGTCAGCCCAGCTTGCACAGAGCTGGCACAGGGACCTTCAGATGTTCCTCCCTGACAAAACCACTCGGTGACACCAGCAAGTCCCCATCTTGTCTGGAGCTGGAGGTGCAGGGGACGTGGAGCTGGTGGCCATCCAAGAGCAGAGCCAGAGAGGGGGCTGAGCTCTCCAGGCTTCCAGAGGACAAAGTGCTGGAGACAACATGCTCTAGCTGGGAAGGAGAGGAGAGCCAAGCAGGGAGGATCTGGCTGCGGCAGCACCGGCACCCGACAGCCTCTGACCGAAAGGAAACGCATCATCTTGTTTTCCAAAACAAGGGCAAAGCCTGGGCCGGGGCTGGGGAGGTGAGATCCAGCTTGGAAAGTCACAGGGAACTTTCTCTGGCAGCTTCCTGCACAGTTCAGAGTGCACTGAACAGCCGTCCGGAGCTGTGACACCGTGCTGCCAGCAGGACAGACCGACAACACCCTCTGAGGCACCTCGTCAGCCCTTCTCACAATGGCAAGTGCTGCTAGGAAAACCAGGAATAAAACTTTCTCACAAGCCATCATAATAAAACTTTCTCACAGGCCATCAGTGATTCTGTCCTCAGTTCTCAAATCCCATTCCTGTTAGACAAATCTGTGGCAGTGTGGAAAAACAATTAGGTATGGCAGTAATTTCCACGAAAAATGACCTGGAAATATGGCTCAGAGCTGTTCCAGAGGGTTTGTAAACCACGTTAGCTATCAGCCACAGAGCAGCCAGTGCTGCTCAAGAATCACACAATCCCAGAACGGTTTGGATTGGAAGAGACCTCTAAAGGTCATCTATTCCACCCTCCTGCCACAGGCAGGGACACCTCCCACTATCCCAGGCTGCTCCAAGCCCATTCAACCTGGCCTTGGACACTTCCAGACATGGGGCAGCCACAGCTTCTCTGGGCAACATGGGACTTCTTCCTGAAGGGGAGTGGGGTCACTCACTGATGAAGTTGGCCTGGCCGGTGAAGATGGTGTACTGGAGCTCGTAGGAGCTGACGCTGAACTCGTCCTCTGAGATCCAGTGCACAGTGATGGTGTCGTGGGAGGCCGTGCAGAGCTCCTCACGGACTGATGGCGGGTTCGGTGCTGTGGGATGGCACAGACCACAGATTTTGGTCACTTTGGGCTTTCCTTCCTTAAAAACCCAGGGCTTTTCTGCTCACGTAAGGACTGCGATGGGCTCGTGGCAGGAGTACAGTCGCAACACCAAAAACTCCCTCATTTTATCTGTCATTGTGTTTCCCACTGAACTAAACTTTTTAGTTTAACAAGGCATCCAGAGGTCAGAGCAGAGTGTTTTCACTGCTGCTCCACCAGGTCTGACACCCTCACCCCAAAACAGGCTGAGAACCCACTTCCAAATCCACCTATCGCCCTGCACTGGTTGTGGAGTAAGAGTTTTATCCCATAACTGATCTGGACATGCTTGTGTTAATCTTTCACTGAAAGCTGATCTGCTTCACGATGATAAAATCGGATTTGGGTGAGTGAGGATGTCCTCGCCTCCCTGGAGCTTTCATCCCTCCAGTGCTCCAGCACAGGCTGCTCCAGCAGCCGCTGCTGCTCCCAGACCCCCGAGGGCAGCGATCAGTCGGTGCTGTGGCATCAGGGCAGCGCTGAGGGGCCCAGCGAGGTCCTGTCCAGCAGGGTTCATACTTTAGGATCAAGTGACCCACAAAAAGGGCAGGAAAAGGGAAATGTTAAAGCACAGAGTGCCTTAGCAGTATAATAATTGGTTAACCCATCGTTCCTCCTCTGTAATCCTTATGTAATCCTTATCCCTCTTGCATCTTTATGGACATCAGCCTCCCCCCCAGGTCATGAAGACCACAATTTTTAAACTTTCTGGACTTTTCCATGGGTCCTTCAGGAACAGCAGGGTGAAACAGGAGGCTGGGGACACATCACTGTCCTGGGGACAGCACAGCCCCTGCTCTGCCACAGCTGACCTGGCACTTATTACTGGTTAAGTTTTAAAATAGGTCTGCCAGCCCTCGGTGGGGCGCAGGCAGGGGGCTGAGGGGAAGGCACAGAGTGCAGCACACCTGTGCACTCACCTGTTAGATAATCCAGCCCCTCCAGAAGCTTCTTCTCTCTGGAAAAATCTAAAGCAAAGTTTTCAAAGGCATCATTAAAATTGATATCTGGTATCAGGACTTGCGAGGATGCAGTTGCCATGGCGACCCTGGAAGGAAAGAAGAGACCATCAGTAGGCAACAGGGTGGCGCAGCGAGGGAGGCACGGGGATGGGGGCAGCCTCACCCTGACTCACCTGCTGGCAGGAAACCACTGCCCCCACCAAGGAGGGTGGCCTAGCCTGGGGACAGATCCCCTGGGAGTGGGGGGGCTCCATCCCTCAGGCTCCCAGCTTTGACTGGCCCCTGAAATCCCTCTGGACTGGCATTTCCACCACTTTCGTAGGAAAGGGAAGGGGGCTTGCTTCCGCAGTACTGTTAGGACCTGCCATGCAGCACCTGTCCCGTGAGGGACGGGAACCTGACCGGGGGTTTGCTTGAGGACAGCACAGTGGGAGGCTGCAGGGATGGCGGGGGATCTCCGGGGGAGTGACTGGGGGGGACTGGGTCATTTCTGGGCAGGGACCTACAACCAGGGACCACCTCCAGCACCGGTGTCCCAAGCCCAGCCCACCTCTCGGCCACGTTCCTGGCAGTCTGCAGGAACCGTGCGTGGTCGTTCTCCTTCAGGATGTGCTCGGCCTGGTTGATGAGGACCGTGGAGCGCTCCAGGCACTGCCGGCAGTTGGCAACCTGCTGGGCCAGCTTCCGCAGCTTCATCACCTGTCGGAGGAGCAGAGGGAGACAGAGCTGCTCAGGAGCTCGAGAGGCACAGAGGGAGCCCCATCCTGAGCCAGGAGCAATTTACTAATAAAACTACAAGCCTTTGCTGACCCTCTGACATTTGTCATTACTTTTAACCATGAGCATCTATGAATCTTGGGTGCTCCCTTCCCCTTTGGGGTGGGATGCTACACATAGAAACCACTGGGAAACACCTGGAACCACTGGAGGAAAGGTCCAAACCCCCCCACAAAGACAAGGGTGAGAAGCAGCTCCCCGCCAGCTGTGCTGCAACGCAGAGCGTGCAGCCTCTGCTCTCTCTGTAGCACTGGACTGTGGTCCTTCAATATTAATTCCACATTATTCTATTAGAACTACAGTGGTGAAGAGCCCTGAGGAAGCTGTCTGAAGTGATCCAAGCCTCTGCACCAACTCATCACGCTAACCAACACACTGCTCCTCCTCCAGCCTCAGCCAGCACATGCTTTGTCCTTGGTGGAGGAGCCCTGGGGCAGCAGCAGTGACGGACACCTGGATGTGGGGCGGCATGGAGGGCAGCAGCAGCGAGGGACACCCGGATTTTGGACACGAAGATGCACTGGTGGCTGCCCAAAGCAAACCCTTCACGGCAAGGCAACACACGCTGCTGCAGCCCCTCTGCTCGGGGCTGGCACGGCCCAGGGGCACTGCCTGTGGCAGTGCTGTTCCTAGACAGGGGGGCAGACCCTGCAGCGGCCACCCCGTGGGCACAGGAGGGGACCTGTGACCAGGGACACATGAGCTGGGACCCCTCACCTTTGTCTCCTTGATCTTGACGGCGATGACCTGCTTGCGCTGGCGGATGATCTCCATCAGCTCATCACACTCCTCCATCAGCTTGGCCTCGTGCATGGCTGTGTTCACCTGGCCAGGAACAGCAGCACAGGCGTTGGCAGGGACACACAACGCACTCCCGTGGCTGTGCTCACAGTGGTGCACACACAGAGTGCCACGGGGGCACAGGCAGAGGTTCCAGTCCTCTGCCTCCAGGGAAGACCAGTATCCATGGGAGGACGGACAGGACAGGACAGGACAGGGGGGAATGCACCTCATGGAAGAGGAATCAAGCCCTAGCACTTCATTGAAGCACACTACAGGACAGAAGTCAGTTTTCCTCATTTCATACTCCCAAGTCCCTCTGAAACACAGAGCAGTCCAAAGGCAGCCTTTAGTGAACCACATTTTTGCTACAGGATCTTTTTTAAACCTGGCCAGCAGATTATGCAACACTGGAGTGGGAGACAGCTGATGGCCTGCAAAGAGAGCTCCACAGAGGAAAAACAGCGGAAAATCTTCCCAATCTGCTGCATGTAGCGGGGGCAGGGAATGGCCCCAGGGTTTGGAGCTTGCAGCAAAGGCTGTGGCAGAGCTGCTGTGGCAGAGCTGCTACGGTGGGAAGGAAATGTTGGGCCGAGGGAGGTTGGGGCACCTCAGCTGCTGCCCCATGGCCCAGCTCATGCCTGTTCCCCTTCCAGGATGGCTACAGGACAACATAAATATGTAGCCATCCACAGCCTAAATCCAAAAACCTGCCCAGGGCAAGAAATCTGCCCTCAACCATGTTCATGTTCTGGAGGGCTGCAGAGGACACCACAGTCCCTTTCGCAGTTGCCTTCTGCCCAAAAAGGAGCATTTACGAGGCTGGGGCTCCCGCAAAGGGCCAGCAGAGCATGGAGGGGGTACTGCAGACCAGCACCACTCTGCTGGCAAATCCCTGGCTCAGGAACACCTGGACACTGGCCAAACCACTCCATAGGGATGAACCAGTTCCCAGTAAATGCTGGGTTTGGGGGTGAAGACTCAGCAGGTGCTGTGGCTGCAGGAAAGCTGGGCAGCTTTTAGTTGTAACGAGGGAGAGAAAAACACTTCACCCACCTCAGTGCTGGGGGGGAATGTGCTAGGGACAACAGTCCTGGAATAAACTCAGCTCTGGGAAAAGCCTGTCCTGCAGCTCACGGGGATGAGAAACAGCATCTCAGCCCACAGCCTGACTCACACACAGGCAAACCTCCTTCTCCGCGCCCCGGCAGCCGGGGAGGGAGCAGAGGACCCCATCCCACCTCCACAATCCTCAGCAGGTTTTTGGCCGTGTAGCAGCTGTGCCCTGGGGACACCAGGAGCTCACACCACAGCTGCCGTGGCACAGAGGCCTCAGTCCCACGGCGCACGTGCAGCTTCTGCTCTCCCCATAGTGGGGACACTGCGCTGGTACCATCTCTATTTTACAAACTCAGCTTCTCCATAGGGCTGTTATCTGCTCTCCTTGGTCCACATTTCCCTCACTGCCACAGGATTTGGCCATTCCAGCCTCTCTCAGTGCAGCCCCCCATGCACCAGGGTCACCCTGAGGAGCAGCACAGGCTCAGTGCCTTGAGGACACTTGCAGTGCCCTTCTCTGGGGTGAACCCTGTCCCTCGAGGTGTTGGTGGCACCATTCTCTGGACACACCATGAGATTTACACTGGGCATGTCTGAGGGGCAGAGTACATGGGCACTGCGTGTGCCTGCCTGTGTGCCATGTCCACAAATAGCTCAAAAACAAAATTCCCTGGAATCAGATTGATGGGGAGCACAGATATTTTCTGCTTCACAGTTTACTGTGCTCTCTGCAAAGGTGCCTCCGAGGGCCCGGCTGCGCGTTCAGCATAGCTGAGAAATGTTATTTGAGCTGTTATTTTAAGCAGAGTGTCTGACAAAGCTGAAAACTCCCAAACTCTGTCAAAAATGACAGCTTAGAGGTCTCAGACTCCGAGGATCAGACAGAAATACCAAATATCTTTTAATTTATCCTGTGTCAGGTCATTAAGACATTGGAGCTGGATTCAAAGGAAGAGGTTTGGAAGGACATCCAGCCACATCTCTGCTCTGTCCCTGGTGTGTTCTCAGAGCCAAAGCATGGCCCATCAGAGCAGCAAGGGCTGGTGACTGTCACCAGAGCTCTGCAAGGGCATCCTGGCTCCTTCTCTCTCTGCCAAACATACACTTGCTATCTGTTTTCCCAGACTCACTCCAAACCCACTGAGCCCTGGGGAAGAGGAAGCCCAAGAGAGACAGCTCCAACAAAGCCATTCCTGCTGCAGAGTGATGCACAGGCAGAGAGGAGCAGGACAACGCCAGTGACACGGAGCATCGGCGCGGAAGGCCAGCAGTGCTGCAGAGCCACGTGGGATTTTTCTGCTCCTTATTTTGGCTGGAAGTTCAGAGCATCTCAGCCCCCTCCTCCCTCTCTCTGCACATCGTGACAGTGGCTGCCAGCTGCTGGCGGCACACTCGGCCCCGCTGGCACTCACAAAATGGGCTTCTGCACTCACTTCCTCTTGCCAGATCATCAGGACATTATTGAGGGAGTGAAGAACAAAGCGCTGATGCTGCCTCCAGGAACCGCGGGGCTTTAAGCACCTTCAGGGCCCCAAAGCCCCGGCTGCTCTGAGATGCAGGTGGTGAAGGACAAGCTGCAGCTCCCTCGGCAAACGCATCCCAGATGCTTTGCTGTGGGCAAATGGCTCCAGCCAGCACAGGCAGCACCCCTTGTCCTGCTGCAGCACCCCTGCATCCTGCCGCAGCATCCCTGCATCCCACTGCAGCATCCCTGCATCCTGCCCCAGCACCCCTGCATCCCACTGCAGCACCCCTGCATCCCGCCGCAGCACCCCTGCATCCTGCCCCAGCACCCCTGCATCCTGCCCCAGCACCCCTGCATCCCACCGCAGCACTGCACCACGGCCTCCCTCCATCTCACTCGCAGCATCCTGAGGCAACATGCCCACACCCCACCACAGCTTTCCTGCATCCCACTGGCTGCTGGGCCCACGGGATGGCTTGGGGGAGGTGCAGGGGAGGCACAGGACTTGCACCCCCGCAAGGCCTGGAGTACCCGAGGGTGAAGTAAAACAACTGTTGTGTTCTCTCAGGCACTGGCAAACTCCCCCTGAAGCCATGGCTGCGATCCCAGCAGCAGCCTGGGGTCTAGCCCTATGGGAACGAGGTTCAAGGAATTGCTGCGTGCTCGGTGTCACCCAGCTGAGGCCTCTTTGCAGGCTCGGTGTCACCCAGTAGATGAGCCTTGTTACAGGCTCGGTGCCACCTGGCTGAGCCCTGTTTCCACGCTCGGTTTCACGCAGTCTTCCACCAGAAGCACAGAGCAGCGGGCAGGTCCTCCTGCCTGGAGCCAGCTCAGCAGCCCATGTCTCCTCTCAGTGGCTCCCAATCATGCCAGCTCCTTCAGACCTACAGACCCCTGGGAATCATCCCTGTGTTCTCCACTGCTTGGGACTACCCCCCACACTCACTCTGCTCCCAGGGTAGCCCCCAGGAAAGGACTCTGGGGTGATCCATGCATTTCTTCCCTTGCGCTGGGAGCTGCCCCGGGCACCTCCCCCAGCCCCTCCTGGCCCTCACCCACCTCCACTTGCTGGCAGATCTGTATCAGCTTGGCCATCTGGTTTTCCAGTTCGCTGTTGCGTTTAACCAGGTTGGTGAGATTTGTCTCCAGGGTTTGCTGCAGGTCCAGAAATGGGAGAAAGAAGAAAAATATAGAGATCAGCAAAGCTGGAGTGTCCCCTGCCAGCAACCAAGACCCTCTGCCACCCAGCACACTGCCTGAGGGAGGGACACTGGAGTAACTTTGGGCAAAGGCTCTGGGGGTCCTTGGCAGCTCCTGCCCATGCCAGCGGGCTGTGCCATGGGGGAGACACTGAGCCAGCACCGCGGTGACCCTGGGGTGTCACCAGCCGCAGAGGACAGCGTAGGTGTCTGCCTTTGCCACTCCTTCGGAGAGCAAATTTTGGCTATTTTCATCACCAGTTTTGTTCTGCACAGGGTGAGGGAGATGAACAAGAGCCTGCTGAGCCACGGGAGAGGGATGTCTCCTCTGCCAACCACCTCAGCTGGAGCACTGATGGCACAGGCAGGGAGAGCTCAGCTGCACTGTGCTGGCTTTCAGTCCCCAGCCACGCTGCCCTTTGCTCCCCAGAGCAGATCTCAGCCAGCAGATCACAGCCAGTGGATCTGGGCCAGATGATTATGAGCAGTGGATCATGGGCAGTGGATCCCAGCCAGCAGATCTTGACCAGGAGGTCATGACCAGTGGATCACAGCCAGCAGATCTCTGCCAGCAGATCACAACCCGAGCAGGACGGGGATCCCTGGGCCTGCTTTGGTGCCCACGGGCTGCAATGTTCTGGAGAAGGAGGGGATCCAGTGAACAGGGATGAAGATCCCATTTGAGGGGATATCGATACCCGTGGCCACGGGGGGAACACAGTTTGTGGGTGTTAACAATTTCGGCGACACAGCATTGTCAGTTCCACGTGCTCTGCTAACGGGAACGCTTTACAACAAAGCACTCGCTACCTGTTGCAGCGCTTGTCGGGAAATGATATCCTATTAATATTTTAAACTCCAGGGCTGGAAGAGGGTCCCTGAGGTGGTTCATTCATCTGCGGGTAGGAACTGCAGTCTGAGGCTTTCATCTGACTCCAGCAGACCCATAAACACAGCCCCCCTCTGCACAGATGGGTAACTGGGGGCTACTGAGCCAGGAGGAGTTGAATCGCAGGCACGGAGCACAGGCAGAGCACTCATTCCTGAAAAACCACTGGCTCCTAAAATACTCTGAGCTCGTTTGCAACCCTGAAAATTGCTGGCCAAGGGTGAGTAAGGCAGAATGCAAGAACAGGCTGGAGAAACAGAATAAAACCCAGGGAGCCTTCGTTATGCCGGAAGGGTTCGCAGAGTGGGGCTGTATGGATAATGGCAAAGCCAGCTGCTCCCGCCCCCCTCTCCTCACAGCCCAACATTATAAACATCATTTCACTACAGCAACGAACATTTCACTTGCTAATTACCTCCCTCGTCACCAGCGTGGCTGCACTGAGGTTGCAGCTTTGAACTTGCACCAATCTGCTTTAATCTTCCAGGGTGTGACGGAGGGCAGGGCGGGGGCTGGGGTACAGCTTTGAAACACACGTGCCCCAATCCCATTTGCAGCATCCCGAGTTTTCTCGGGGATGGCATCACTCCTCCCATCCATAAACACACACAAACCCTGCCCCTGAGCATCAATCCCTTCATCACACACCCTCTGTGGCGATGCTGAGGCAATCAGTGGTGCTTTACTGGTGTCAGCGATGGTTCCACAGCCCTGTGCTGCTCCCCTGCCCCTCAGGGCACCCACGGACCCTCGCTGCCAACCCCTCTGCATCCCAGGAAAACACAGATGGAATGTTTCCATCTGTTTGATGTGCTGAAACAAATAAAATGGGCTTGAAGCCTGGATCACACCAGCTGGTTATTTTGTAGGTGTATATAAATTACAGCAATTACAGGGGTTGGGTTTTAATTGCTTTATAAAATGCCCGTCATTTCCCCAAACCTCCACCTTCTGTCCTGAAATACAAATAGGTGATCTCTCTACACCTGGGGAGAGAAGTGAGAAAAAGTGATAAAAAGGCCCTTGAGCAGGAGTCCCTGGTGCTCCATGGGGAGAAGGGGCTGGGTCACCCAGGGACAGCGGGACCGGAGAGGGAAGTGCCCGGACACCGTGGGACAGGGGCTGAACCTCCCCCATCCCGAGTGCCAAGGACCCACAGGATCAAATCCTCCCACAGCTCCAACAGAGCAGCTCAGCACCTGCACTTTTTACCTGCCAGGCACCAGACGCACAATAAATCCATTCCCACCCAGCCAGAGCAGCGCAGTCACGCAGTGCTGACCTGCGAGTACCAGCGCTCACGTCTGTTCAGGTATGGGCACAATGGGCAGCAACTCGATTTTCCTTTTTCTCCAAATACCAAACAAGCAGTTGAACTAAACATGGATTTCTCTGTCTGAAGAAGGCATCAAGGTTGCAGGCTCAAGACAACTTCAGGAACTATAAATACGTGGTGTCCTCCTGGTCCCTGTGCTTTCATCAAACACAGCCTTGCCTGCGCCTGGCCAGAGCTGCTCTCCGTGGCCGGTCTCCAGCCCATCCACCAGTCTGGAGTCTGGTTCACACTGGGAAATGCTGTCAGCCTTGTGGCTTTAACCAGCTGAGAGACCGAGCAGAGCAGGCTCTGAGCCCCATGTAGGTGGCCAAAGAACAGGGTCCCCACATGTCACACAGGCCTGAGGCTGAGGGGGTCCGAGTCCCCAGGGGTTTGAGCCACGCAAGCCTCAGATCTCCACCAGCAGCACGAACCCGTGGGTGTGGGACGGGAGGACCTGGAGAACCCTGGAGCTGGGAAAGCCCCAGAGACAGGAATGCAGGGGTTGTGGGCGGCTGCTGGCCGGTGCTGCCATCCCTCAGCGCTGCTCTGAGGGGCGAGGGACTCAGCCTGGCACGACGGCACAGAGGGTGTCCTTTGGCTTATCACAGACCGGTTTCTGCATTTATCTTCATGGGAAGGCAGCCAAGACTGGAGAGTGATACTTCCAGTGATTTACTCAGGGCTTTTCTCATTGCCCCCCTTCATCTATACTCACTTCCAATAACAGAGGCGAATGGAGGCCCTGATCCTTCTGCACACCACAAACACAAATCACGTGTGCATCCACCAGCCCACGTGCAGGCACACAGGCACCAAGTCAAACCCACTCCAAAATGCACCCTGGATGCCGAAGCAGCAGGAAAACCAGTTCCTGGAAGCCACCACCATTCACCAGCCCCACCTGGACAGGGCAGCGGACGAGCACCTGCGGCGTCCGTCTGGGATTGCTGCCAGGCTGAGGACGCACAGTCCAGCCCTCGGGGCTGAGGATGTGCTGCCAGGTCCCAGCACGGGGCAGGATTGCTGCTGGGTGTCCTCTGACTAGTTTTGGAGCAGCACAGGGAAGCCAGATGTCACCAGGACACAGCCTGAGCCAGGCAAAGGGTGCTGGCAGTGACCCCAGGCAGGGAGGGGACGGGGACGAAGGGGATGCACTCGACCAACGCACTCCTGAGGGTGCAGAGACATGCCCCGTGCCCCCGGATCAGTCTGAGCAGTAAAAGAGCAGCTCGACATCCCTTCATCAGGTTTAATGCCTGGTGATCTATTAGGTTTAAACCCTGACTGGCTCTTTCTATGCTCACCTTCAGTTGGGAAGCAGCTCTGGAGGGAAGCTCCCTATGGGGAGCAGGGCTGGGGACGCAGGTGACACAGGGGTAGGTTTGTCACAGCCAGGGCTCCCACTGCCCAGCCTGGGGGTGGCCCCAGCCCATCCCCTTCACCTCACAGAAAGCAAAGGGTAATCCCAGCCTGGCAAGACCTAGAGCTGGACCCTGCTCACAGTGGGGTAAATCCACCATTTCACTGGCCATGCTCCAATTTGTAAAGTGGATGAAAGCAAGGAAGGAACCATCAAGAGCCCGCAGGAGCAGCTGTGCTGGGCTGAGCAGGGACTGGGGGCAGAGCCAGGCAGGTGGGACCCATGCTCCTCCACACAGCATTCCAGCGCGGGCTGCATCAGCACTTACTGTGTCTTGTGTCTCCTTGGGAATTTAAATTGAGGAGAGAAAAAATAAAGCAGAAAAACCCGAGTAAACAGGGTGAGCTGAGCATGGGATTTGCAGCCGCTGCACGTGCTGCTGCCGAATCAGCACATACTGGATTTGTGTCCTGTTGGCTCTTCTGGGGCATCTTCTCTTGGGCTGAGCCAACCAGCATTGCCTGAACCTGCCTGGTTTTGGGGAGCAAACCTGTTGCTTGTCCCACCACACGAGCTAAAAGCACACTCCAGATCCGTCACGCAGCTGCCTCACTCGTGGTGAGGGGTCACTCACCCACACTCCCGTGGGACACCCCATGGTGCAGCAGCTCTGCCCACAGGGTCCTGCTCTGCCCGTTGCCTGTGGTAGTTCTTGGACAGCCCAAGGGTCCAGCTGCACCGACATAATCTCTCTGAAGCTCAGCACATTCCTGGAGCTCAGCCCTCTGGACACAGCACACAGCCAGAGCTTCACACAGTCCCAGTGCCGTCAGGTCCGGGGCCATCTCCAGCATCGCTCAGCCCTTTGGCCATGGCACGTGGCCAGGCTTTGCACAGTCACACTGCTGCCAGGTCCGGGACTGTCCCCAGCACTGCCCTGTCCCTGTGGCACAGCCTTGCACACCCCGGGGATGCAACTGAAGCACATCCTCAACCATGGTGGAGAGCTCAGCTTCTCCTGGCACACACGCGCACACCTGCAGAGCTCCTGCCTTTCTGAGGTACATCTCAGCTGAAGAAATGAGAGGGACAGAAACGGCTGCGGGTAAAATTTGCTCTGTCGCCTGCTGATGGAGCGACCTGGGGTCCCTTCACCTCCTCCCAGTGCCTCACTCTTCGGCCTCTGTTACCCAGGAATGTGACCAAATGCTCCTGCTCCTGTGGACAACCTGAGGACCGGGGAGCGCTGCTAATTCTCCCGTAAATCAAAGGTGTCCTGGGGAAAAGTCACAAGCAGGAAAAGTCACACAAATTAGTTTAATGTTGTTGTTTCTCCAAAGTCGCTGATTAGTTGCAGACTTGGTCTGAACATTGTTTTGGCAAGGTCTGTGTCTGGCTGCCTGGTGCAGCTCCAGGATGCACATTCCCTGTCCCCCGTTTGCCCCTGTCCCTGTGCTACTTAACAGCAACAGGGGCTTTGCTTCCAAAAATATTCCCTCAGGCAAAATACTGCGAGAGCCCGAACACCTGGAAGTCCTTGGCACAGGCCGTCCTCCTCACTGCAGGGAGAAGAGGAATGGCTGGCGGTGCTGGAGAACTTCTGCTGCTGGAGCTTGGCCACACACGCACGTCTCCCGTGGAACGAGCTGTTCCTTGGCAAGCCACGCCAGGCTGTTGTGGGAATCAACACACACAGGTAACCAGGGTGACACCAAAGCGCGGCGGAAACACAAAGAGTGGATTCATTTCAGTACCTTGCTAACAGTGCTGGGCAGCAGCGACACACAGGGACACTGCTCCGTCAGGCTCATATCAGCATCCAGAGGCACACGGGGACACTGCTCCGTCAGGTCTGTCCCAGCATCCAGCGACACATGGGGACACTGCTCTGTCAGGCCCGGCTCGTCCCAGCAGGCAGGGCTGCCTGCCCCAGTACATCAGAGGGCTTTGTGCATACGCAGTTTATCACAAGGTTGTGTTTTCATGATCTCTCTCTCGCCCAGCAGGAGGCTCCAGCATGTCTGTCAGTGTGCTACCCCTACACGGGAATTCTACTTCTCAAAACAGGCAGAGGATGAACAGCACTAGGCATAATAAATGCAGTTTTCCCACACTGATGTTCTTAGCATTCCCAGCTGCAAGGTCACTTTGAGTGAAAGTATTCCTCCTCGCCAAATCTTCTGGTTTTAACCCTTTCCTCCCAACAGCTGTTTTCCTGGTTAAGATGAGAAAAAGGATGGGAATAAGGCAGCTGGCACCCTCCCTGTTACGGGTGACCAGACCTTCTCCTACATCCAAAGTGTGTGGCTCCATCAGAAAGTCAGCACAAGGCAGAGGCCCAGCAAAGCACAGCACATTCCTGCAGTCCCTGGAACTGGACGGGAAAACCAGGAGCTGCCCAAAGACAAGTTCAGCTTCCACACTTCCACCAAATACACTTCCAGTAGAGGCTGGCTCCCTTCATTCCCATGACAGGGCACAGCACAGCAGCTTTTGGGTGTTCTCTCTCCTGCATCCTTCATTATCAACCAAGACATTTTGGGACAGATCTCGACACCACTTCCAGGCCATGGAGAGGCAGGACATGCGGCAGCTCAGCCCCGGGCCCAGCCCCTCCAGAAGTCAGGAGGCACACGTGAGGCACACGGCTGCTGAAGCACCAGGGCTGGGGTTACTCTGTGAGCGAGCCATGGGGCAGAGGCTCTCACAGGACAACCAACAGCCCCAAGAGGACATTTCAGTGCCACCCTGCACTGTCTGCTGCCTCCATGGGGACGATGGGCAGATGGTGCCAGCACACCCAAGGCAGCCGTTTGTATCCGGGCGGGTCCCTCAGTTCCCCCAGCACTCACCAGAATCAGTGAATCCCAGAGTGGGCTGGGTTGGGAGGGACCTTAAAGCCCATCCAGTTCCACTCTCTGCCCTGGGCAGGGACACCTTCTGCTAACCCAGGTTGCTCCAAGGCCTTGAACACTTCCAGGGATGGTGCAGCCTCTGGGCATCACAGAGGTTGATCCTGGCAGAAATGCATATGGCTGATTCAGGTCCTTCAGTCTTTACATCCTTTAATCTCTCCAAAGCAATTCTTCTCTGCTTGGATATTATCCCGGTTTTCTGTATCATTACAGAAGTGTTGAAAATTGTTTAAATATTTTATTAAATTCGTCCTGACTGTGACAAGCCAGTTTTCATTCCTGAAGTCATCTAAGCATGATCTGCTTGTTGGAGCTGTCCTAGTTAAACACCAAGATTTTACTCCCCAGCTCAGGCCGTGTGTTTTTCAGCTTAAAAGAATGTGATTTTCAGACATCTTATTAAATGTGCTACATTTGCTATAAAAAATTCCCAAACTACAGCGAGCCCTGAGTGTATTTGCACATTTCCCGCTATTTTTATTTATTCCTTTAAAAAGACAGAGTGGAAGGAAAAGATTTCCAGTGCTCCGAGCAATGCCTTTTTCCAGGAATTTTTCTCTAGTGAGTAATTCCCGATTCCTTCCAAACCAGGAGTTATAGAGGGGTCATTTTCTGATGCTCTGCTGCAGGAACCACCACAGCTGCACAGCCCGAGGGGTGGAAGGGCTGGGGAACAGCCCCCACCTTCCCCTCCGAGCTCCCTGCAGGATGGGTGATGGTGAGAGAAAGAAGCCAGTGCTGGCAGCCCAGAGCTCCCCACCATCCGTGGTCCCCCCACACCGGCCCCAGAAATCTCCAGGGCTCATTTTGGGAGGAACCCAGGAAGCAGCTCTGTTGTCCACAGTGGAGCCAAGCATTGCTGGAATCCCTGCTTCCCTGAAAAATCCCTTCTGTCACAAAAGTAAGCCATTAGCAATGGTCCTATTTTACTCTGCCACAGTGATGAAACCACAAAAATTGAGGAGAGAAAAATAAAGAAAGAAGACACTGCAGATGTCCACCTGCTCCTTCAGTCTCAGCCTTCTGGCCTTCCATCCTCTCGGGTTTCTGTCTCTCCTGTGCAGCAAAAGGGACTCATTTGTCCCCCTTTTGGGTCACTGTGGCCTTGGGGGTGATGCCCAAAGCCCTTCCTGCACAGGAGGATCGCTCTGTGGAGGCTGCAAGGGAACAAGTTCCTTCTGCCTCTTGGGGATCCAGCTGCTGGAGCTGGAGGATCCAAGTGCTGGCAGCAGTGCAGATCCTTCCCAAGATCCTCAATGTCCTAAAGACACCCAGGTGAACAAACCCCTGCTGCATGTCCTGCCAGATCTGGGGTCTGCAGGACCCCCAAGGGTGGATGGCTCACACGGTCCCATGCCCAGAGAGCTGCACCAGCAGCTCTGCAGAAGCCTGACGGGGGAGAAGCCCAGCAAGCCCCAGGGCAAGGTCAAGGAGGAGTCACCCACAACCCTGGGAAGGCAGAGATTCCGAAGGACAGGCACAACCCACGGCCTGAAACACAGAGCAACAATCTCAGGCACGGGGAAGGATTAGAAACCAGAACACATCGAGGGCCTGGAGGAGCTGTCGGAAGGCAGAGGGATAACCAGAGGACAAACCAACAACAACACAGCTCGAGGAGAGATCAGACCGTGAGACATCTTGAGAGCCCCACATTTGAGGACTGACTGTCAAGCATAAGCCAGCACCCTGGCACTGCTGGCTTTGAAGCCAAAGTGAACAAAATGCTTTCAAAGTATAAAAGATAGATAATGCTTCATTCCATAAATATGTATATCCTCGTGGAAGAGCCGACGGTGGAAAGAAGATGCATCTTTTGAAGGAATTCTATGAATACATGGTAGGCAAAGAACACCATCAAAGTTTTCCTCAAAAGAGAGGAGAGGAATGGAGGGGAGAGGAGAGGAGGGGAGGGAAGAGGAGGGCAGGTACACAGAAGGAAGGACAGGGCAGGGAAAGGAAGGGAAGGGCAGGGAATGGCAGGGCAGGGAATGACACTAGCTCCAGTGAACAGCAGGCTCCAGGGGTGCTCTAAGGACACTGCAGTCACGTTAACTGCTCTGGCTGCAGGTAACTGTCTGGCTGTGAAGAGTCCTTTGTGATACTCACAGGGTGTGTGAGAATTCCGAGATGGAACTTCCAGGGAAAAAGCCTGACACATTCTGATGTGAGGTACACGGGTGCGTCTGAACAGCAGGAGACTCAGTGTCACCAATAATTACTAAAGGCAGAAGAGGACAAACTACCTGAAAGAGCATCAACAAAAACTTTTTCCATTGAAGTTTCCTCCTCACCCTCTGAGGCTCTCTGTGTGATTCACAACCAGCAAAGTTTCATTAGGCAAAACCTTGTGAGGTGTGACGTGTCCTCAGGAGCCACGTGGGCACCTATGACACCTGGCTCAGGGCATGGCTGGGGTTCCACAGGCTCCCACAGCCTTTCCAAGCACAGATATCATCTCAGGAGCACAAACACCCATCTGAGGCTGCTAAAGGAAATCTGGGATTTAGCAAGTCATTTACACAAACTCCTATTTGCACTTAATAAACAACCAAGTGTCTGTGGCAGAAATGAAGAGATGCAATTCAAAGGGAATGCACTGAGCAGGGAGTTTAGTGCTAGAGAGAAACTCATGGAAGATTCATACATTCGCAAAGAACATCTGGTTCCATTCAACATCAAAAAAGCCACTTTGTGATTTTCACCAGATAATGGGTTTATCAAAGATGTACTAATCACTTCATTCAATTCCTATCTCACCTCCCAAACCAAATTAGCAAAATTCAAGTAAGAAGTAAGGAAGAATCCTGATGAAGGTACCTGTTCCCCACCTCCTCACTACCCGGGCTGCACGTCAAGACTGAGCTCTGACTGCTCCCGAGCTGAATGGGAAACGCATAAAGTGGCTGCGAAGCAGAACTCACGCCTCAACACCGGGAAGAAAAGGTTTGAATTACAAATACAAAATTAGCTGGAGAGTGAAGCTAAAGCTTCTGCATTTTAAATTATGGCAAGAGACATAGGGAATTCTGCAGAGATCAGCCAGACCCGGTACCAGAGGTCAGTGACAAGTGACAGGGCTGACACCAAGCCTGACTTGTGCTGTGAGCATGACACAGGATTCAGCATTACTGAGCCAAAACACTGCAGAACACGGTTTTAATCTAAAATGTTACACTGCAGAACACGGTTTTAATCTAAAATATTAATTGGCAATAAATGCATAAATTATATCTGCAAGTGGCTCAGACTGCAGCCTGCCTGTTTGTCCCAGCTCGAGGGTTTGTTTGGTGTCTCATCCCCCTCATGCTTCTACTGCCTCTGTCACCCCCTCACTGTTACCTGCCATGGCACCGGCACCCAGCTCCTGTCCCTGTGGATTATTTCTCAGTTCCTCCATCCGGGAGCTGGGTACAGGCAGAGCCTGGAATCGGACAGTCCATGCTGGAAGGGATGAGAGCTGGAGGAGGATGGGGAATGAGGGCTGAGGAGGAAGAGGAGGAGGTTGTGCTGAGTGACCATGTCCAAGGATGGGGAGACACCATCCGATAGAAAAAGCTCAGTAAGAAACCCAAAGGGAAGGAAACCACCCTGCCTACACCCATCTCTGGGGCTGCAACACCCATCTGAGAGCTGTGACACCCATCTCTGGGGCTGCAACACCCACCTCTGGGGCTGAAACACACATCTAGGGGCTGAAACACCTGTCTGGAAGATGTGACACCCATCTCCGGGCTGCAACACACATCTCGGGGCTGAAACACCCACCTCTGGGGCTGCAACAGCCACCTCTGGGCTGTGACACCATCTCCAGGGCTGAAACACCTGTCCGGAAGATGTGACACCCATCTCCAGGGCTGTGACACCCATCCCATCTCCGGGGTGCATCCCAGCAGCAGGAACTGAGGTGGGCAGTCAAGCACCAGAACCACCTGCCCAAGGGAGCCCCCTCCGAGCCCCTCCCAGCAGGACACAGGGCAGGTGAGTCATTGCCAAGACTCCTGAATATTCGTTCCTCAGCCCCCCTTTTTCACAGCCTTCCCCCCTCACACCCCCACCAGGGGCTTGTGCTGGGGAGGGGCACCGAGCTGGCTGCCAGCGCCTGATAACAGAACAGAGCCTGCACTCCCGAGCCTTCCCTCTCCCAGCATGCCCTGAAAATTCATCTTCCAGCTCCGATGATCAAACAAGCTGATCAAATGCTCCAGCAGCTGGGTTTTAATTCCCTGTTGATCCAACTCCTGCGCACACTCAGGAGCCTTCTTCATTCCTTCCCCCATCTCTGCAGCAGCAGCCGGAGGAGCTGGAGCCGCGGGACATTTGGCTGAGGCAGAACAGCAGGTGGGAGAATGTCAGGAATCACACGCATCTCTTCACCTGTCCCATACTGAAGGATTCCTCTCAGTTTAAAACCTTTTCCAGGCAAAAGACCAGAGAAGCTCCTGCAGATACCAGAATGAAGATCTACTCGCTTTATTTTGGGCATCAGGTTCTTCCAAGGATTCCCTCCCATCTGAGGGAGAGTCTGATGGACAGGAAACCCCCAAAATGGGGAAGATTTCCCAGAGAAACGCCCCTAGGAAAGCCGCACCACTTGGTGGCATCACTCTCAAAAGCTTGGGCACGTGGGGACGGTTTGCTAATGAGGATCGCAGTGATTAGGAGCATCAAATTATCTTCTGCAGCACACAACAAACAATGCTAATGGTGGGATAATGTCAGGCGGAATCACACTGGATTGGAACAGCACTGATAGCACATGTTAAGCAGACATATAATTACCACTGTGGCGCCTCGATAATATTAATAACGCTGCTAATTAGACTGATATAAATAGCAAGATTAACTGTCACAAAACATCAGTGTCAGGGTTTGAAAGGCAGCCGCAAACCTTGCACTTTTGTCAGCACTCGGGCACCGGGGCCGTAGGAGACAGCATCCAGCCCCGATGGCACCCAGAGGCTCCTGGTTGCACCTGGCAGCACCTGACCCCGACGGAGGGAGCTGGCACGAGGCGGGCAGCAGCAGCAGGAAGGCACAGCCCAGCACTGAGCCATACAAAGTCCTCCCTATCCCAGAGATACCCGAACACCCCAAGGACAGCCAGGATGATCCTGGAGCATGTCCCCACACAGCCCTGGCAACGTTATTTGTTCTGGATTGACAAGGGAACAGCCTGTCTGAAGAAAACAACCTGCTACTTTCCCTTAATACCTTGAAGACAGATTAGAGTAGCATTGGGAGCCAGTGATGAAAATGTTCTTCCACTGGGGCCTTGCTATGTTCCTGCCCACGGGAGCAAGAAGAGCCCCCGAGAACAGTTTAGAAACCCACATCCCAGTGCTGGGAAAGGCAGGACAGGAATAAATGGGGACAATTAAGCCCAGTGTGCCCTTTGGGAGACCTCCCCTCTCATCCACAGTTGTCTCTTGCTGTGAGAGGCTGGCATGAAGCAGCACCAGGCACGGGCTGGAGGGTGACACCACAATCAGGGTCTCCCTTCCTTGCCTCCCCGGCAGAAGAACAAATTTGGATGGAAAAAGTGGAGGAGCTGGCCAGCAGGGGTGGGTCCCTTCCAACTCAGGATATTCTGTGATCCTGTGAAGTGCAAAGCCTGTGGAGACTGCTGCTGCATAAATAACCTCCTCCCAAACTCCTGCTTCCTGCAGGACGTGCCTGCACCGAATCAACTTCTCCACCTTCCCAGCACCGGCACGTGAGAGCTGCCAGGGGCACGTTCATCCCCACACTCAGCCGGGCCATCCCACATTTCCTGGGGAACCCGCCCTGAGTTTCTCCCCGCCTGGCTCCGAGCCACGCCGAGGGGAGTGGGAGCTGCACGGCTGGGTGAGCTCTGGGGGTGCTGCGGGCTCCCTGCCCCACACCTGGCTGCGGGGGCAGCAGGCAGGATCCTGGGAACGCTGGAAGCCGGCACGGGGAGCGCTCCCCACTCCCGCCCGGCCGGCCCAGCCATGCCCGGGCTGGCAGGTCACTGCGTGGGCGCTGCCAAGGCGCAGAGGACGCAAACCCTTGGGTTTCTCTGGGAAGTAGAACCAACGTGCCAACAACTGCCTGGGATGGGGCTTATTTTGGCTGATTTGTTGCTTATGTAAAGCCACGGTGAGACTGTTCAAAGCAGTGCTGGAGATGCCGAGATAGACGCACACGGTACAAGCTGAGCCTCGGGGTGAACGCGCCAACGCTGGGGAAGGCTTTAACTCCTTGTGCACGCGCGAGCAGAGGGTCCCAGTCCTTCTGCCTTTATCCCTTTGCTCTCTGCTTCTGGAAAAGTAAACAAAATGCCTAAACCCACCAAAACATCACCAAAACCATCACCAAGCAATGGCACAAATGGCATTTTTGGAGTTTCTTCTGTGGCCAGAGCCTTGGCGCTGCCTGGGGACTTCTTTTGCCCCGGAAATGCACGGCGTGCTTTCGGGGACTTTGCAGAGATGTGGAGGGGACACTGCACTTCCAAAGCCTTTGTATCCCAGAGTCCCACCAGACCGTGGCTGCCGTGGAAACCTTGGGCAAGCAAAGCCTGTGCACTTCCCCCTGCACAGCCAGGGCACCGCTGGTGACTCTGATGGGGTGAGCCCCACACCAGCCCGGGGTCCGAGCCCACAGTCTCCTCCAGCACACCCCAACATGCTCCTGGGCTGCCCCGGCACAACGCCAGTGCCAGCTTATCCAGCAGATCTTGGGCACCAGCCCCATGGATTACTCAAGCTCCAGTGTCTTACGGCAATGGGCACGAGAGAAAATGCCTGGACAGGTTTTCCCTCCTGGAGCACAGCCCTGCCCGCTGCGGCTGCCCTGGGGCCCAGGGACACGGTGCGCTGCTGGCAGGTGCCCCAAAGCGCCCGCAGGCAACGGGTTTGGGCAGCGCACAGGGAGCCTGTGTGCCCAGCCCTGCCTTCAGCCAGCCCTGCTGCCCTCCTCGTCCCCCCAAAACCACGACCACACGCCAGCCAGCGGCGCCGAGCAGCCCAGGAGCTCCCTGCCCAATGCCATGCCGCTGGACGGGGGCTGCCCAAGCCTCTCTGCAGACCACCTTGAGGAACGAGGCCAGGAACCAGCCCAAGGCAGACTTCACCAAAAGTTACAACATCTGGGAAGCGCAGAGGGGAGGGACCACTGGGAGCCTTCACTCTGAGCGCAGGGTAAGTGCTCACGCCAAAACCTGCTCCAGCTGCTTCAAACTTGGCTAAAGCTGCACCCAGCGAAGTGCAAAGCTCCCACCAGCCCCTGCTCGCTTCTCTAGAAAAAACCCTTCCATTTCTGACACAAGGAAAAATTCCCTTCTCTCCTCTGCACTAGGAAGGAACAGATCTGCTCTATGATACAGCCAGTAAAGGGGAGCCCGAAGCATCATGGGCAGGACCCAGTGCCACCCACGGACCCTTGGGGTGGGTTGCCAAGGCGGCAGCATCGTTGTCACGCCCTCCTCACACATGCAGACCATCTCCACACGCACAAGGTTTCCCAGCGTGGACCAAGAGCATCCGGCTGTTTCCCTGGGAGAGCCCTGGGTCAGGCTGCAGCCACCATCAGTGCGGTGCAGCAGTAAGACGAGAGGTCTCAAGGGGCAAGTAGCAGCCCCCAGGCAGTCCCTGCCCCTCACCCCCTGCCAGCCCCTGCCCACCAACCCTCCGTGTCCCAGTGCGGGCCTTCCATTCCATCCCAGTGAGTCAGAGCCCGAGGGAGTCATGAGGCTGGCTGGAAAATCCCAAGAGTTCCAGAAAATAAACAAACACCTTGTGGGTTCGCTTTGGTTTTTTTTTCCAAGCCTTTGGAGTGGATTTGAGTCAACGTTTGAGCTTCCCTCCAAAGTCTCAGCATAACACACATACCAGCCCTGGGATGCTCGATGTGACACGAAAGCCGAGGCTCTCACATCCCCCCTCTCCTCCCAAAGGAGGGGCTTCCCCAGTCCCCGAGAGCTGGGATGGTGCTTGAACCAGAGGCACCCTTCAGCCCAGTCGGTCCCACTGCGGCCTGGCATCACCAGCACAGGGAGCCGCCACAGAGCATCCCAGCTCCTCGGGGTCTTGGACTGACTCCCAACCCCAGTGGGCAGGGAGGGAGAGTCTGGGAAGCCCAAAGGTCCCTGCAGCAGTTCCCAAAGAAGTTCAGCAGTGGAGCAACACCTCAGGAGGACCGTGCACATGGAAGGAACAACAGGAATTCCCACATCCAGGAAAATCGCAGCCTCACCTCTTCGTACCCTTTGCCAGCACACCAGGAGCTCAGCTGCATCAGCCAAGACACCCGGGCCGTTTTCTGCAGCAGATCCTGAGCTATTATAAGGAACGGCTGACATGTGAATTCTACTCCCTGCCCACTCCTGGCCCCTTCCCTGCCTGTTCCCCCTGTCCGCTCTGAGCCCCTTCCCTCTGCTTGTCCCCGGCCCCATCCCGCTCCAGCAGCCCCTTTCCTGCTCATCCACCGATGGGTCAAAAGACTCTTTCAACACTGAACAGTGTCAAGGCACAAGAATAACCCTCCCACACTGATCCTCCTGGCAGACCCCAACCCTGAGGGTCACTCACTGAACCTTGATCTAATTTGCTTTTCTTCCCTTTATTCCCCCCATCAGTCCCCTCATCTTTCTTTAGAGACGATCTTTGCCAATGGGAACTTTTTGTTCCCTCTGACGCCACAGATTTATGTGCTGGCAGGGCTGCTCCGAGCAACAGCTTCCATGAGAGGCCTTGGCCTGGGCCCTGGAACAGCCCCATTAGAATCTAATTTCTATTTTTTGATCGCAGTGTTTTACAACAGTTAAAAAGTAGATGTTGAGCACTAAATAACTCACCACAGATCGTACCAGAGGTGTGCAGGATCCATTCACTTACCCCAGGTTACACAAAGCTCAGCCGTGGGCAACTTGAACGATAAACTCCCTGGCTTGGCATGACTTGGATTTAAATTATTCCAAAACCGTCACGTTTATTACTCTCTATTCTCCTTAATTTTCCGCGCTCTCCCTGCGCCTCGGCCCAGCAGTGAGCGGAGCTTGGTGCCAGGGCTGCCTCTCAGGCGGGACCCCCCAGGCACCCCCTGTCCCGCTCTGCTCACACTGAGCGTGGATGAAAGGATGGGAAGCCCCCCAGCCCAGCCCCTGCAGCCCAGCCTGGGGCAGGTGGGGCTGGAGAACAGCCCTTCCTACCTTCTTGCTGCCCCGGAACGGGGGAAGGCGTGGTTCCCACATCAGCTTCCCATGTCTCTCTCAGGGCTCTGGTCCCATAAAAAGGGGCTTTGTCCCCGCTGCTGTATTAGAACCACAGAACGGTGTGGGAGGCGGACTGTTAGTGACGAACCAGGTGCTGGTGCTGGTTGATGGTTGGACTGGATGATCTTAAAGGTCTTTTCCAACCTCAACAAGTCCATGATTGAGTGTCCCAAACCCACACTCAAGAGTTTTGACCCAAACCCACCGCTCATCCCACGCCCCTCAGAGCGGAGCCATCACCCAGGAGCTGCTCATGCATTGCATTAATTAATCCTGAGTAGAATATCAAGTAACTCAGCATCAGTCTGAGGCACAACCCCCATCTGGCACAGCCTCCGACCAGAACCCAGAAACAAAGCAAGAGAGAACCAAAAAAAAAACAAAAGAAGAGAAAAAGCAGGAAAAAAATGGATTAAACTCCAGAGTTCAGGGGGTGACATGTTTAATTGCTAATGTGGCTTTGGGATTATTCTTTTTTAAGACTTTTTTACCAGCCCAGCTGGTGTCATCCTCTAATACCCAGCAAGCAGCAAACAGATTGCGGGAGATGAGCTGTGCTCTCGCTGCGCTTTCTGCTAATAAATAAATAAATAAATAAATAAAGACAGATCAAAGGAGTGAAAAAAACCCCTTCTGGTAATTTTTTTTCCCTTCTGTTTCCCAACTGGTCCCAAACATATTTCCTGCTGGGACTGACAAGGAACACTGTGAAATTCAGAATCACAGCTTTAAGAACCGAGTGGCATCGGATGAAACAGAAATGCTGGGTTTGAACAAGGGATGATGCGGAAGCGGTTGAGCAAATCCTGTCCTAGGCAGAGGCCTGGGCCTCCCAAGGCAGGGGCACTGCATGGGGTGAAGGGGGTCCCTGCTGAGGATGGAGCCCTCGGCCTCCCTGGGACCTGCCCCAGGGCTGTGCCACCCTCCTCCCAGTCCTAAACTTTAATATGGGTTTTTTTCCTAGTGGGCCACACTATCTCTGTGTGGAAGGGAAACAAGAAATTTCCCTCCCATTTCATCAGGAAAAACAGATAAAAATGAGCTCAAGACAATAATTTCTCTTCTTCCAGAGCGTAACAACCACGATACACCTGAGGTAGGTCGCAGGGCTCGGAGATGGTGAAGAGGTGAAGGAGGAACACAAATGCCCAAACTGCGGGTCCTGGCAGCACTTGCCACCCCCAAAACCACCGGCAGCTCTGTGGGGATGTGCTGCTGGGAACGCTGCCTGCAGGGTGGGCTTCCCCTGAGGGGTGCGTGGGAGATGTGCCCAAGGAAGCCAAAACACAGAGAAGACCAAGCAATAAATAACCAGCACTTTGTCTCCAGCGGAAGCATCGGCCAAAGGACCAACACCAGATTCCTCTCTGAGCACTGCTCTGGTCCCCAGCAACCGGCACTCGCTGGCACTGGCCAGCCCAGCACTGCCTGTGAGTGTGTTCCTACGCGAAGGGAGAGCGAATTCCTGTGGGAAATGCTCTGACCCCTTGGGCGGAGGAGCTGGCACAGTGCGGCTCACACCTGGGACTTCAGCCTCACACACACCACCTGCAGCCCGGCTCTGCTGGCAAAACCCTAAAAATCCACCCTTTCTTCTCATGACTTGTAAGATTAAAGCAAAACCCCAGGACTCTTGCAGTGCCAGTGGAAGAGCACCAGCCCCCCAGAGCCCGTGGTGCTGCGAAGGGACCCACAGCAGCTGTGAATCTCCCCTGCCTCTGAGGCACTTGCTCAGAGCTGGCATTCCAAAGGCGCAGGAAGCACATGGGCACCCCAGGAGCAACCTGCCACTGGGATGGCATCGAAGCAGGGACTTGACGAGGCCCACAGCAGTGTGATGCCAGGTGGGAGCCACACCGCGGACACACACAGGCTGTGGGAGCTTTGGTTCACTCAGTTTGCCTATGTCCCACCACTTCCAGAGCCTCCTGAGGTGGAGGGGGCGGCTGAGGACAGCAGGAACTGCAACCCCTTGGCTTTTGTCGGCAGATCGATGCTTCCCGAGGGGCTGGGGAAGAGATGCCACTGCATCCCCTTCTCCAGCCCCGCCACTGGAGGACGATACCTCATGGTCCCCGTACTGGTGCCTGAGAACATCTGGGAGGAGAATGCAATGAAAGCCACCACGCTGTCCCACCTCCACCCCTGCAATGCATAAATAACCTGCTCTGTCCTCGCCTGGCACATTCCAAACAAAACCAGTAAATTCACTTTGCAAACAGCATTCCTAAAACACATTCCTAAACCCACTGTGCTCCAGCTGCTTTCTCCACAACACCCTCTCTAAGCATCCTTCCATCTTCCAGCCCGCGTGGCTTCCTGCTGGATCTGACTGTCAGGAGTCTTTGCTAACAAAGGCATTGCTGTTGGATGCCAGATGTAGCTGAAGAGAAATTCGGACTCTCCTGCTTTTAACCTAGTGATTAGTCTTCTAAAACGTCACCATTCTTGACTCCACCATGGGCTCACAGCTTCCCAAGACCCTGGCCCAGCTTTACGCCTGCAGATGCCATCAGGGAATAGCCAGCTTTCAACTTTCTGCACCCAATAAACCCACAATCCTCCATCCAGCGTTAATAAAAAATGGTTCCATGCACCAGTTATCCAGGAAAAACACCATTTTGAGCAGTATGGAAATACTCAGGGTGAGTTATTTTGAGATGAAACTTTACAAAAGAGGTTTGGGTTTTGTCAGGCGTCATGCTGCAGCTCCATTACCCCTGAACCACTTGGAAAGCTCTCCTTCTTCATAGTACTGGGAGAGCTTCAGGCAGGACACAGCTCCTTCCTTGGGAGGCCAGAGAAGGGGCTTGTTTTTTTCATGTTTTCCATTATAGGCTGGATTTTTACGGATCACTCTACCACAAGCATCAGACTCCAGCCAGGACACAAAGCTGCAGCGAGCACATCCGTCAGGCTCTCTTGTCTCTCAACCTTTAGTTTCCAATCACCATCATCATAAAAATAAACAAACAAAGCCAAAGAACTCATGCTGAAAGACAACCCATGCGTGTTTTCTTTTGGATACCGGATGTCTGGTTCCCAAAAGCCCTTTGGAGAAACAAGGGAGGAATCTGGATTTATTGTTTTGGCACATCCCACGACACACACCTTTCTGCACGTTATTTGCTGAGCTTATCCCATAAACCAGAGATGCCCACAAGAGCACAAAGGGATTCAGCTGGCTCACAAGGACTGGGCTGCGTATCGTGGTGGTTTTGAACACTAAAATGCCCAAATCCCAGCCTTTCACAAGCAGATGTGAATGCCTGGAAAGGTGGAGTGCTCAGAATGGGCTCCAAAAGGGCCATGCTCAGAGGAGACGGCAGGGTGCAGATTTATCCAACAGCTTTCTCAGGAGGAAAAGGTGTTTCCTGCTGGGACATCCCACTGGCCGGTCGCAGCTCTGGCCATGGGGCAGGAGCCCGTCCTGCCCTCGGCTGCCCAGGTCTGTCCGTTCCGGAGCACATGTGGTGAAGCACCACGTGCACAGAGCTGACGGGGTCAGAGCCAGGGGAGCTCACACTGGCGGTGGTGCGCGATATCCCTCACAGGAGCACTGCTGGGCGTGTTCCCATCACAGCAAAATACGCTCCCAAACCAAATGAGAGGAAGGCAACGGGCAGGAGCAGGAAATGCCTAACCCATGCCAGAGACTAAGATGATCGGAAATATCCCTGCTCCTCATATCTGACACTCCGTTTGCTCCAAGGAGCGGAGCCAGGGACGTGGATCTATGCCCCAAAGGGCCTGGCTCCCACAGGCACTGTGAGCATCCCAAGACAGCCCTAATCCTGCTGTGCGTGGCCAGACCCAGCGCAGGGCACAGGCAGGTCGGGGGACGGAGAGCCTCATTAGTGTAACGAGTCAGCAGGAACTCCCGCTGGTGCCGTTCCAGTGCTGCCATCCGGCCTGGCTGCACGGCCTCCCCTTCCGCCTCCGGACACAAGGCTCTGTCCCACACGTACAGACCTCGTGTGCTCCCACCGCACAGCACCACGGTGCCGTGACACCCTGCGAGCACAGGGCTCTCCAGCTGCTCCAGATGTGCCCTCCTACAGCCCACCCAGCTGAGAGCTCGGAAACAATATCAGAGGTGCAAGAACTTGTTCATCTGGAAGCCAGCTCAGGAAATTTTGGGGACACACCTCTGCTTTCCTCATCACAGACCTACCTGTTTGTTGATAAAGATCAAACCCAGCTGGGCTGATCTGCCACTGCTCACAGAATCCTCTGGGGTGCAAAAGACCTTTGAGGTCAAGTGAGAGGTCACAGCTCCCACGGGGAGCAGAGTCTGTCAGCTCTGTGGGACATGCCCAGCTCCACAGTAGCCAGCAAGCACCTTTCAGCAAGGGGATGGTTTCCCTGGAGATCCTGAAAGCACAAAGCAGGAGCTGGGACACCCCCCACTCCTCCTTCTCAAGGTCCCCGAGATCCATCTCCGCTCCTGACACAGGAGGATTTACCAGCAAATGAGCTGCTATTGCATATTGATTTCTACAAAAGGGCACATCAAACTGCTCCGATTGGATATTCAAAGTTGCTTTTTTAGAAAAACACATCAGCTGTCAAGGTAAAATCACTTAATTACACCTGTCAGGTGTTTCAGGGGCTAATGTGATAATAATAGCAATATTCAGTATCGCAGAGCAAGGTTTCGAGCCTGCTGAGAAATTCATCTGACACTCAACTGCACGTAGCCGACTTTCCAAATTACTCAAAGTTACTGAGTGTTGCTGGGACCCATTTCCCAGGGACACACACACCGGGAATCACTGAGCAGGGCCCGAGGAGAGCAGCGTCACCCCCCGCGCTCAGCCAGCAGCGTCAGCCGAGCTCTGCTCATTCCCACTCGTGAATATTCATTGTGCCCAAACGCAATATATCCTGAATATTAAACAACAGCTACTCAGGGCAGGAATATCAATCCTTTGGCAAAAGCTGCCGGTTGTTTTGGGAACGGAGGGCTGCCACTTGCGGGGAGAGGGACAGCACTGCTGCTCCTCCACCCGCGAGGGAGGCGGTGCTGGGTGAGCAGGGCTGGTGGGCTCGCAGCAGCCCCCCGGCGCCCCCGGAGCTGCAGGGGCACACAGCCCGTGCTGGGGGGCCCACACCCCGTGCCACGCAGGCAGAGCACAGCGGGCAGCACGGCCCCCTCACTCAGCCCTGCATGCCAGTGCTGCTGCCCAGCCTCCAGGTACGGCCGTGCTCTCCAAAACTGCTGGCTATGCATTTTGTTAAGGCAAAAATAGACTTTGTTTTCCCCAGATGAGGCATTCACGGGGTGGCACCTTCCAACACGAGCAGCTCGAGACCCCTCGTCCCATCCCACTGAACTCTGCCCACCAGTCTGGCTTTGGGCAGGGCTTGTCACTGACACGGCTGAAGTGCCAGGAACAGAAAGAGGGAAAAAATCCAAATAAAATAGAAAATGCAGCAGCCGTGAGCTCTCCAGAAATGCAGCCATTGGATGGGGAAGGACGGAGACCTGCACCCTCCACAGCCCCTCAGTGCAAGAGGGTCACCTGCAAGGGAGGCAAACAGATCAACAACCTGCAGCCGCAGAAGGGAGAAGCAGACAGGCAACCAGACCCTGCTGCAGAAACACAGGGGCTTTGATCAAAGACCTGTTATTTAAAAAGAACCTCATCTGCCAACCATCTTTCTCCCTCCAGAGACCTCAGACTCCAGTTCTGGCCTGCCATCTCCCAGGATAAAAAGGCTAGAGATGAATCCTCCAGCCTCATCCCAAACATAATGCCACCAAGTGATTTTCACACAGTTTTACGCTTTCATTTTCCAGCTCAAGCTGCTCTTGAGATAGCAACATTGAAATCATCTTGGATGTGAATGTAGGTTTGGAAAAAGCGAGAGATTAATCTAACCAATGCACTTTTGCAGCTCTGCTATCTCAATACCCATAATAGCTTAGTTATTAATAACAAAAAAAAAGGCAAACCCTCCCTAAAAAGAAGATTCCTGGGAAGAAAAGAAAATTATCAAAGATCCCAGCCCTCAGTGCTGCTTCCTGGCCCGTGACCTCCAAACAATCAATATTTAAGCAGGGATGAAGATGATCTTCCGGGTGTTCAGTGCCAGCTGAGCACTCCCTGCTCTGCCACTGAGGGAAGTGGCGGGGCTGAGAACCCTGCGGTGGGGATGCTGGTGTGTGGCACAGGTCCCCCTGCTCAGGGAGGTCACTAGATAACAAACTAGCCCTGAGATAACACTGAAAACACCCAGAGCTGTGGAGAAGCTCATGGCTGAGCGGGGGGTGCCCAAAGCCCCCTTGCCCGCACAGCTGAGGATGCGGCACCTGTGGGGACACGTGTCCCCTCCCGGGGTCCCCACAGCGGCGGGGGGTTCCAGCCTCCACCACCACTGACCTGGTGAGCCTTGGCTGGGGCTGCATCCCCTTGTCTCCCTCTCTGGAAATAAAGCAGCAAAAACATCCCTGGTTCAGAGCTCAGGGGCCAACAGCTCTGACACAACCAGAACTCTGTTCCTGCTGGGAACGGCCCCCATCTGCTGTGTGGGAGTCTCAGCAGTCACAACTGCAGCCCTTGTCCTCAGCTGACTCTTCTTGGTGTGAAAAAATAGAGATATGCACACCAAAATTCCTCTGAGCCCCATGGTGGTGCAGTAAATTATAAATCAAGAAGCAATCTGTGACTCACCCCGCACCAGTGGGAACGCACTTGCAGCTCCCAGGTGAACAAGTCCCACGTGCAAGCATGACGGAGGGTTTTCCTCAATTTTCTACCCTACCACTCTCCTAAAAGCCTTGGAATCACTACCAGCTCTCTGCACAATTTGTCAGCACAGGGAGGCTTTGTTAATCCTGGTCTCACTCCCACAGCCCCACGGGAGGCAGCGCTGCTCTGACAGGTAACAGAGGATGGGTTTTCCACCTGGCTCATGGCTCTTTCTCCAGCAGAGAGCGGATGTAAGTGTTACAAAACACCGCTTTTCTCTTTCTTTTGCATATTTCCAGCCTGTCAATCTACAGAAGACTCAGCACCAGCAAAGGAAAAGCCTCCTCAGAGCTGGCCCTTCTCTGGCTCTTTAAAGGAAGCAGAGCTCACAGAAAAGCCATGGACAGCAGACAGTAATTAAGGTAAAATCCTTTCTTCAAATACTCCTTCCACCAGAAATCATGGCTGGAGGAGCCACTGGAGCTCTGCACAGAGCGTTCTGGCTGTGTCCCTCAGTGTACCCTGCCCCAGCCCCAGCCCCAGCACCTCAGCGCGGGCAGGACCCAGGCAGGCACCGCAGAGAGGATGCTAATTACAAGTTCCAAGCAATCTGAATTTATAATTGGCTGAGATTTCACTCAGCAGATAATGCACTGCTGTCCTGGGCACTCGCTGTATCTAGGTCAGACCATTAGTTTTGCTCCTAATCTACACACAATTTTAATTTCATCTTTAATGTCGACTTCCAGCCAGTGAGCTGAGCCAGCAGACGACTTTGTCACTGATTGCGCTCAACATCTCGACCCCTCCCGAACCCACAGATGGAAAACAAGCACCAGCACCCCGATGTGCTCGGACTGCTCCCAGCCAAGCTCAGGCAGCGGGAGCGTCGGTGCTGCCTGCTGGACTGGGGAATCAGAGAACCACAGAACGGTTTGGGTTGGAAGGGCCCTCAAAGCCCTCCCGGTCCCACACCCCTGCCACGGGCAGGGACATCCTCCACTAAAACCAGGTTGCTCCAAGCCCCGTCCAACCTCTCCCTGAACACTTGCAGGGATGGGGCAGCCACCGCTTCTCTGAGCAACCCGTGCCAGTGTTTTACCACCCTCATCACAGAAAACTTTTGGGAAATGGAGGCAAACCCCACCAAGGAGCCAGCCCGGTCCATGCTGCTGGGGGATGCTTCACCCACCCCACGAGGGGCTGCAGGGGACAGCAGGACGGGCAGTGCACGGCTGAGCAAGGACACGTGGAGCAGGGCCCGCCCCAAATGACACACCCAGGTGGCACCCCAGGACCTCCGAGAGCTCACACCGGGGGCATCAGGGCAGGTAGCGACCTTGAGGATGGGCTACAGGAGGGTAGGAGATACAACGATGCCTTAAATGTGCCATGTTAACTGGGGAGCACTTCCTGAAAGCACCTTGGCACCCCTCACCTCATCCTTGCAGCACCCCATGCCTGCCTCACCTGTGGGAAGCACCACCAGCACTTCATCGCCCATGCTCTCTGCAGCTCTCCAGGCGTGCCAGCACAGCACTGTGAAACAGACGCTCCATGGCAGACACTCTACTGCCTTAGAGGCTTTTTCTCTTCCCTCAGGGTCTCTGCAGCTGGTAACCCTCGACATGAACCTTCCCAGGGAAACAGAATGTCACTGCATCCATCCCAGGCATCCCAGCTTCAGAGAGCTCCTGGACATGATCCAGCACTCCATCCTCTGCCCCATCCTGCCTGGCATCCACATGGTCCCTGCTTAAACCCAGGAAAGTGCTCATGCGGGCCGGAATCATAATTTACTGCATGAACAAACGGAGTTGAACACGCACAAAATAAACCCATCCCATGCATTAAAGGGATTAAAGATGGTTCCTGAAACATCTGGAGGTGTATAATACAGTGTGGATGGATCACTGCAGAGCATCCACAGGGAAGTCAGGCTGCTGTCACACACTGGAGACTTTAGATGTAAAACCAGCTTGGAAGAAAGGGGAGCACTGGGAGGAGGTTTCTCATTTACACACACCAGCCCAGTTTCAGGCACTCAGCTCTTCTAAAGAAACAAAAAAAAAATTCCCCGCCAAAGATTTCTGTGGAAAGCACAGCCCTTCTGACAACAGGAAGTTACTCACTTCAAAAACTCAATTTTCCATCAAAAAAATCTAACTTGAAAGGCGTTCCCAGCTCGCTCAAGCTGCAGGATCAAAGCCAGGGATTAAGCGCATTGCTCACTGCTGGCTGCCCGAGAGCGTTGCGGAACTCCGGGAGCAGCCACCGAGCTCACAAGTGACGTCCTGAGGAGGGCACAGAGGGGCAGAGCCCTGCCGTGGGCACGGGACACAGGCAGGGACACGGGAGGCAGCAGCCACTCCACTGGCCGCAGGTTCCCAGGCAGCAGCACCCAATCAGCACATATTTAAGGATTTCAACTACTTCAGGTACTTGCAAGGATTTTCAGCACTGCTGGGGAGCACATGGTGGTCGGAGCTGTGGACCGAGGCTGTGTGAGGAGATGGCACAAGATGCTAAAACAAAGAGTGGCTCTGCTGGTGAAGCCCAGCATCAATCCTGAGCAATTCCTGCAGCAGAGGCAGAGTGTCAGGAAAAGAGACACCCAAACCCAGCCCAACCAATGCACAGCCAGAGGCAGGGATGTGCCAGAGGATGAACCAGAGGAAGGACACACATCGAGGTCCTCCCCCAGGTAGCTGTGGCCACCCTCGCCCCTGCTCCCCAAGCAGCTCTAGCCTTGCGGACACTGGGGAGCCGAGCGGGATGAACGGCACAGGAAGAATGCTTCCAGCAGAGGAGAGCTTCCCTCCACGGCCAAAATCACTTCAGACTCGTATTTAAAAGGGAAAAGAATAGTGTTCTGGCAGCCTACGAGGCTTCCTCAGATGGATTTGCCTGGCTGGCACAGGCTGGATCAGGGAGGAATATTCCAAGGTTTTAAATTCTCTGCCCAGGTTTTATTGCATGCAAACATACACAGTCATTGCTTTCGAAGGTTTCCAATTTGCTAATTGAGACATTTCCTCATGGAAAAAGAATGTCCTGGACTACGGACAGGGCTGCTGGCGCAGCTCTGCACACCGGGGGAGCTTAGGTGAGGCATGATGAGATGGGAGACCGGCAGGCAAAGCCCAGCCTCCCCAGGCCCCATCTGGCAGCACTAACCCAAAGCCAAACCCGGTGGCTGGAATATAAGGAAGAAACACCCAGGACACCCTCGTGCCATCAGGGGTGTTCAGTCACAGCACAGGGCACCTCGCAGCAGGTTTAGGAGAGTTTGGAGACAGGGAGGTAGGAAACCAGCCCAGGAAACTGGACATCTAGGAAGATTTCTTTCCAGGCACCAGTTTGTTTAAAAACAAGGAGGAAAAAAATAATCTAGTCTGCACAAAAAAACCCCCGAGTGTTCTGCGTTTTCGCTGGAGCAATGAAGTATTCCTTCTGCCCTCAAAATACATGAGGGCAGAGAAAGTGGTTTTGTTCTGAACATGAACAGGTCAAAGATCCAAGAAAAGCACTTTTGGGGCAGAAGGAGCCTGGAACATGAAGGGAGAAAGGCCAGAGGAAGCAGCAGCTGAGAAAGACGTGAGCAGGGTTCTAATGGGAACATGACTGCTTCCACAGCCACAGCCTCACCAGCACGACCTCAGAGGGGACCTGCTGTAGTTCTTTTCCCATTTAAAAAAAAGGAATTAAAAGTTTTGCAGGCTCATTCTGAATGCACAGGGGACGGGGAGGGATTTCAAACTTTATATAGGTCAAACACCATCCACGCAGGTTCACACCGCATTCACGGCAACCTCAGCTCCCACACAAAGACCGAGCTTCAAAGCGCTCTGGAGGGATCCCGTGTCCTTACCTTCAGCTTCTCGAAGCGATCGCTGAGTGATGCCACTTGGTGGTCCCGGTGGCGGCCCACCAGTTTACATAAGGCACAGATGAGCTGGTCATCAGCGACACAGTACATGTTCACCTTCTCGTTCTCGTGCTCCAGGCACGTGAGTCCGCGGAAGTGCGCGTCGGGCACCGGCTCCACCAGCCGGTGGCTGGTGAAGGGCTTCTTGTTGGGGTGGGTGGCCCGCAGGCAGCGGTCGCAGTAGGACACCTCGCAGGTGATGCAGGTCTTGACGGCGTCGCGGGGCGGATCCTGCTCGCAGAACTGGCAGGCGATCCTCTCGCCGGCCACGGACATGGTAGGGCTGTTGCGATAGGTCCTCTCGCGGCGGCTCTCGCTGGGGGAGTTGGGGCCGCTCAGGGACGCCTTCTGGAAGCGGTCGATGATGTTCTGCAGGGTCACATTCCTCTTGAGGCCCTCCAGGCCCCGGTGGTTGAGGGAGATGACATAGCGGCAGGTGGGGCACTGGAAAGCGGTGATGGGCTCGATGGACTCGCTGGAGGAGCAGCTGGACACCAGGATGCGGTGGGCACAGCTGAAGCAGAGGCTGTGGGCACAGGGCAGCAGGAGGGGGTCCTCAAATAACTCCAGACAGATTGGGCAGGTCAATTCTGACTCCAGTGTTTCCATCTTTAGTTAACACAATCCTGATTCAGCATCAAAACCCAGGGAAGGCGGTCAGGAACCTGGAAGGAAGGAGAGCAGAGATGAGACAGCAGCTACAGCTGCACTCCTGGGCTGCTCCTCTCCTCCAGCAGCAGGTGCCTGGCGGGGTGGACACGTCACCCCTGCAACACCCTGGCACTCTTTTGCACTCTGACGCTGTCAACTCCCGCCCAGCCAGGCCCCTGCAAGCGCAGGCTGAAGCCTCTCACCGAGGTGTCTCACCCCACACGGACAGAGCCTGGAGCTGCAGCGGGACAGGAGCTGCACGGAGGGGATGGGAGAGGAGGAGCAGCAGCTCCTCTGACACCTTCCAGCCCAGCCTGGGCAGGACCTGGACCATAACACTGCAGACAAAACCAGGAGAAACCACATGATTTCGTGTTTGTGTTGGTGTGCGCTGCCAAGAGCAGGGCGGGGCCATGCTGGCGTTCCACGCAGAAGGGCTGCTCTGCACGGCGGAGATAAACCTCTGAACATCCCCTCCAGCAGCTCCAGGCCTGCCTGCTTCTGGTGAAGGGGAAAAGGCAAATCAAATCGTGGAAAATCTGAGCAGAACAGGTCGGGAGCTCTTAACATCCCATCCTGCTCCCTGCTTTTCCCGGCCATTGCTTTTTGGGGCAGGGTGGGGAGGGCAGAGCAGCGAAATTATAGTCGGCAAACTTCCACTACTGGCTGTCCTCCGCTGCACTCCACAACAGCCAGGGATGCCTAAATCAACTCCAGCTGGAGGCAAACAAGCTGTATTTTTAGCTCCCTTCCCTTGCACGAGGCTGGAAAACAGCTCCCAGCAGGCGACTCAACCTGCTGCTCCCAACTCCGGTTTGCAGAGCACCAGGAGCTGCACCCCGAGTGCTACCCAGCAGCATCCCAGCATGTTCCCAAACAGCCGTGTAGTGACACAGAACCAGATGCGGCCCGTCCTTGCTCACCCACCACCCAGAGCACAAGCGGTACCTCCGGGTCCCCTCAGCCCCAGCAGGGCAGGCTCCGAGTGATGCCTCATCATGCACACTGTGGCGTCCCTCACCGTGGATGTGGGGAAGGCCCCGTTCAGTCACAGCCACAGGGACTCCTCAGCCTGGCACTGCTGCAGGAACTGACCCTGTGAGAAGCAACGTGGTGCCCAGCCCTGTTTCCACCCCAGGAACAGCCTGGGCTCGGGCTCTGCTTGGGGAGAAGAGAAAAATCCCTTCCCTGTGAGGGTGGGGAGGCCCTAGCACAGGTTCCCAGAGAAGCTGTGGCTGCCCCATCCCTGGAAGTGTCCAAGGTTGGATGGGGCTTGGAGCAACCTGGGATAGTGGAAAGTGTCCCTCCCCATGGCAGGAGATTGGAACTGGATGAGCTTTAAGGTCCTTCCAACCCAGTCTGGATTCTATGAAAAAGGGCTGTAACCAAAGCGTGGGGGGATGACCCAGCAGCAGGAGAGGGTCTGGCTGCTGGAAGCCCCAGGCTGCTGCCAGCACCTGCAAATGGCAAATTGCAGAAGTGCCACAGCGGGACCTGCCCAGCCCCATTGCACCGTACGCATCAGTTCCATCACACCCACCCCATCGCACCATCTCTTCCCAACTGTCTGAAATGGGATTTGCAAGTGCCTGGAGGAAGCCTTGAGCTCTTCCCTGCACCAGCTCAAGGGGCTTATAAAATAAATCCATTGGATATTTTGATACATTCATGCTGCAGCAGCTCTTGCAGGCCAAACGCAGCCTTGCACACACATACACACATTCCCTCTAAAACTATTCTTCTTTTCCCCAAGAGAGACAGTGGAGAAGTAGCTGCATCCAAACAAGCAGAGGAGCACGAGGGCTCCCAGCAGCTTCCTCTCCACAGCCCCCAGAGGGTTTCTGAAGCCTCGGAGCCGCCGCAGCCATGGGAAAGCAGCGGGAGGAGACGCTCCTGGCCCTGTGCCTGGCTGTTCGCACTGTGCCACCGGGCTCCCCCACGGCTGGCAGGATGAGGGGTCCCAAAGCACGGCCACGACACCCCCGTCGCTGCTCCGGGCACCTCCCGGCACTGCCCTTGGGCCCTCGAGCTGGAGCACCTCCCACGCCATCCCTCACTGTGCCGGATGCCAGAGACACAGCGGCTGCCCGGCCCCGAGAGCCCAGCATCGCCCGGCACCACCCCGGCCGAGGGGCACAGCCCTCCCACCTCCCCGCAGCACCCACGGATTCTCTCCGGGCAGCAAACACAAAGACGAAAAAGAAGGAAGGACAAGAACATGATTTGTTTCACAGCCTGACCAAGACTGGGAAAAGAATTTAACAATCAGGATTGGTGTGAGAGGCTCCCCAACACCTTGCCACAGCCAACTTGTTCCACGGAGCAACGTCTCACACTCCCACAAGCTCCCACATCCAACACCAAGCCTCGCATGCAGCTCCACTGCTATCCAAAGGAAAACAATGCAAAAAGTGTTAACAGCCTTTGGTTTTGTTACTGAGGGACACTTGTACATTAACCTTGTTTTCCTTGCTGAGACAACAGCTTTTACCTGTGATATATCCAAGAGGAGCCTCAGGCTGGGACAGCAGCAGGAGCCCTCTCGGAGGTGTGGAGGAGGCACAGGAGGCTGCTCGAAGGCAGCACAGCAGCAGGTACAGGAGCCTGCCCAGGGGTGCAGGAGCCCCTCGGAGGAGGGAAGGGGGCCCTGCTCAAGGTGCTGCACCTGGCAAAGCAGCCATGCTGCCATCAGAGCCTTTCATGCCTCTCACTTTGATGTTCTCTTTGATGTCCAGGATTGACACAGCACAAGGAATAGCTGATTAGATTAAAATCTGCTTTCTTTAGAGCCATTAACTCCCTAAATATAAAAGTTATAAAATATTAACACTGTTTACAGACAGCCCCGTGTCACTTGTGCCCAAGGGTCAGTGCTCCTGTCCATGCTGGCCTGTAATGAGGATGTGCAGCAACAGCAGGATAACAACACGTGACATCCAACCAAACACTTTTTTGTGTTGATCTGAGCTTTGCCCAAAACCCGGGGAAAAGAGAGGGGAAAAAAAAAATCAATGACTAAAAAAACAGAAGAGATGGGGAAAGGCAGCGAACCCCAGGGTGGGCAGAGCTGAGGGTGATACAGGTCCAGTGCCCAGCCAGTGCCAGGTCCTCTGGGACACAGTGACCGCTGCTTTTACTTCCAGCCCAAATGGGCTCCAAAACCTGTGTGCCAACCTGAGCAGCAGGTGTGGTGAGCCCCAGGGGGACACGGGTTACCCTTGCCAAGTTACACCAAGGGCTCTCGGATACAAAGGTTCCCCCACCTCTTCTCCCAAATTATTATTTTCACAATATCAGAGCACTTCATCACTGTCTCAAGCTCAGAGGTTCGTCAGGAGAGATGCAGAGGTTTGGCACCAAGAGAAGAAGGAAGGAGAGACATGGAAGGAGGGATGCTGCCCACATCACCCCATCCATACCTGGGAGGGGGGCATCCTGGTGTACATCACCCGAGGCACGGGCAGCCAACCCAAAATCCATGCTTCTCCCTCGAGCAGCATCCAGGCCCCATTTTTACCCATGTTTTCCATTTTATGTTTACCACATAAAATTCCCTCTGGTCTCCCCCAACACCAGCCCTGGGCAGAGCTTCGCCAGCCTTCAGAGTCCCACATCAGGATATCCAGACCCGTTCAGACAAATGTTAATTCTGCAGGTTGGTATTTTCCACACCAAGTATGATTATTTATTTATTTCCCCTCTCCCTTTTTATTCCTCTTTTCTTTTCCCTTCCCCTCCCCCCTAAAAAGCTCCAGCTGAGATTGCTCAGCCCCTTCCAAGAATGAGGCTTTAGAAGAGCTATGCTGCTCCACCCGTGCATTAACGAAAAAAGTAATAAAATATGGCAACCCTTTCCTTAATTGGCTCGGTGACAGCAGGATACAAAATCTGGGCAGCAGTTGTCTCTATGCTTTTTGTTGTCCTCGGGAAAATTAGTTCAAAACTGGATCACTGTTGAGGGGAGGACAGAGCAGCCCATGCAGCAGCCACCCCTTGTTCACCAGGTTCCTGAGGAGCCCAGCGCAGCCTCCGCGCCAGCAGGGACCCATTCTGCAGCTCGAGGGGACGGGTCCCCCCTCCACGCCTCCCTCCCAGCACACCTGAACACACCAAACAGAACTTGGCCTTTCCTCCCACCACTCCTGCCGTAATAACTCCACAAATTTGTCTGAGGCTTTTTGAAAATCCCAGTGATCCATCTCCCAGCTGCCCTCCCCAATCACTTTATTGCCATACTAGAGAAAGAACACCCCCTGCTGCAGTTAAACTGGATTTCCCCTAGAAAAGCCAGTGTTGCTGTCCCTAATCCATCAAGCATTTCCATACCAGCTTTAATTATTTTCCCAGCCAATTTGCCTGGTGCTAAAGCAAAGTTGCTCCACATAATTTCCACTGCTCTCCCTGCATCTCTTAAATGAAGGGCAGAGCCGAGAGGCCGCGTTCCCATGCAGCAGTTCCCTCCAATGAGAGATCCCTCTTTGCTGGCAGCGCAGCTGCTTCATTCTTAAACCCTCCAGAAGAGCCGCCAGAGCCCACCAGGCACCGGCCATTTGTGCCCTTTAGCTCCTTCCTTCACACAGCACCTTATTCCCTCTGGGAATTTCACCTCCATCGCTGCCTTCACTGATGGGATTGCTCCATCACAAAGTCCAGGTCAACCCATGGTCACAACATATGGCACCCCTCTTCCCCACACACTGTGTATGTCCATCCATCCATCTGTCCATTCATCCATCCGTCCGTCCGTCCCATTCCCCCTGCAATGCCCAAACCCACAGTCCCTGCCTCTCTGCCAGCAGCTGCCACCACAGCTCAGGGGCTGAAACCTCGGCTGAAGCTGGGGGGTCACAGCGATGCCAGGGGCTGGGAGGGGGGTGGCAACAGACCCACCTTCCCAAGGCCGTCGCAGATGTGAGTGACCCCCTTCCAGCCCGGCCCTTGAGAAAAGCAGCTGGGGACTGGGCATGCCACCAAACTGGCACTTCCAGCACTCACAGAGCCCAGCCAGCCCTGCCATCCTCCTGCCACCCCCCTGAAAATCGTCCTTCCCCTCCTGCCACAGGACTCCACTGCTCCAGGTCTCACCAGCCCTCCCCTCCCTTACCTCTCCCGCAGCTCTGTGCTTTCCTGCCGCCCTGCTCTGCCAGCCTCTCCAGCTGATGCTGTACGGCAGGCGAGCAGACCCAGCGCTCATGTCTGCACCAGCAGCTCCTGAAAGCAGCCCTGCTCCCAGCTGGCTCCTGCCAGACCACACACGGCAGCAGCCTTTTGATCTGAGCCTCTCTCCAGGCGCACCCTGTGGCTCCGCATCCTTCCCCTCTTCCTCAGCCGCCACCTGCAATGCGGCTCCAGCCCAGCCTCATCCCCACCACAGCCAGCAGCCCCAGGCCCAGCAAGGATGAGGGAGGGCATGGCTGCAGTGGCAGCTGGTGCTCTGGAATAACCTTTGGGCTCCAGAGCAAGTCACGGCTCTCATCGCGCAGATGGACGCTGCGGAGATCATCCAGCTCTGCACAGAGACCCGTCCTGCTGAGGAGGAGCGTACTGCAAGGCAAACCCCTCGGTCTGTCCAGAGGCTGGAGCAGCAGCAGCCGGCTTCAGTGCTCACAGCCCCAGTGCCGTACCAGGGGACCGGCATCCTTCAGGGCCTGCACCCCATGAGGCACCCCACGAGGGTTATCCCCACTCCAGTGCTTCCTACGGGACACCAGGCCCCAGCGCAGGACACCGGCACTACTCACCCAGAGGAGCGGAGTTCCAAGAGGTGCAGAGACACGACCACAGCCAAGGCAAGGCTGGGCTCATGGCAAAGCCCACCTGGGAAACAGCCGGGAGACATGGACCCACACCTGGGAAGGTATCGGTGCTGCTGCCACGGGAGCGTGACACGGCGAGGGGCCAGCGTGTCCCAGCAAGGAGCTGGCCCCTCACCAGTGCTCCCCAGGGCCCCTCCTGCCGTGCAGAAGTCAAAGCTCTGCTGCAGGGATGTTTTTTAGGGGCTGGAATAACAACAGATCCTCAGCCAAAGAAGGGGGGTTCCCCCTGCACGGCACAATGCCACCCCAGCGAAGGCACAGAGTCCGAGAGGGGATGACCCCACTGTGCCTCCCGACCCGCTCTGGGCACTGCCCCCTGCACCACCTGACCCATGCTGGGAAGGGACAAAACTGAATGGGGCCAAGGGAGCAAGAACAGCTCTGGAGGGGACGGGAGCTGCTGTCTGAACCAAAGGCTGTCACATCCCTGCTGGCTCAGGGCTGCCCTGTGTCCTGATGGAGCTCCGAGGAGCACACGTGCCCCAGCACCATGCCAGCCCCCAGCCCACGAGAACACACGCTGCCCATGACATCGTTTCAGTCCCCTTCTGCTGCTCGGGACAGAAGCAGTTCCGACCCCTGGCAGATGCCGGCCTCATGCTGTGGATGGAGGCTGCGGAGTCAGCCCGGAGCCTTGTCGCTGTCCCGACCCGGCGCCCTCTCCAACCTCCCCACCCCAAAAGGACAGATCGGCTGCACTTCCGACAGATACCCCGGAGTCGGGAAACCCGAGGGCCATTGTGCTGCTCTGTGCAAGGTTAAATATATCTGCACAGCTCCTTGGGCTGCATTCCTGGGAGGCTGGAAGGATAAACAAGACTTCCTGCAGGAACTGGAGACAATGGGGGGATAATTAGTGCTAATGCCCAGTGCACAAACAATGCAGGTAGCAAATATATTTTGGACTTTTACACCCTCCTCCCTCCACCCCCCCCAAAATGCTCAGAAAGAGGCACTCAGACCGGTGTAACTGGGCCAGCTAAAAGAGAGTAATGATTTAAAATGAGGGAAGCTGCCGCTGCCGAGGGTTCAGCCTGGGGCTTCACCATTCCAGGCTTTCAGGTACACGAGGACAAGTCTCGGAGACACGTTTTTCCCAGAGCCAGCCCAGCTCAGGCTGGGCGCTGTGGGCCCCCACACACGGAGGGTCCCAGCACAGGAGGTTTGGAGATGGAGCTCACGCCCGTGCCCCAGCCGTGCTTCGCCTCCAGCACGGCGCAGCCAGCGATGCCAGCGCTGCTCCAGGCCAGCCACGGGCAGACTGCGAGGAGAGCTCCGCGGGAAGGGACCCCATGAGGCCACGGGCACGGGACCCCCACGCCTCCCTCCGCAGCCAGGGGACGCCAGAGACGGCCGTTCCTACATCTACCTCCTCTTCATTCCAGAGAAGGCCCAACTAGGGCTTGTTTTCAAATCACAGCAATTTTTAATCCTGTTCCCTACCCCAGTCCCTTGGGAGTGCTCCGTGGACCAGCCAGGTTTCCCAGTCCTCCTCCCGTGCTGAGGAATGTCAGAGGGACCCAGTGCTCCCTGGACGCTTTTCCAGTGCATTACACAGGTCACTTAAAGCCTTTCAAGACAAAATGCTCCCGCACCCTGAGGTGACTCAAAACCATTAGCATCTCTTTGGAGAGGCCTCTCCACCCTCACCACCGCTGCACAGGAGCACTTTTGCCCTTCATCTCAAAATAAAATACATTTATAAACAAAAAAGCACCAATTCCCCTTGGCTCAGCCTCCCCCTGCAATGTCCCCTGCCAAGGGCCTGCATCTCTAGAGAGAGGAGGAGGCTCCAGCACACAGAACGGACAGGTATGGCAGAGCCACTGCGGGTCCCCATGTCCCATGCTCTGCTCTGAATGTCACCAACACCCACAGTGGTGTCCTTCACACTTCATGAAGCACATCAAAGGATGCTCCACCAGCAGTACCACACTGCATTCTTCGGGATCAGCCCCAAGCTCACTCCCCAGCCACCCAGGAGGGGCTTCCTGAGCCAAGGATACCAGCACAGCCGTGCCACTGCAGGACACAGATTCCCACGGCTCATGCCAGGATGGAGATTAACCACTGAAGGCAGGCCCGGAGCTCACACAGCCAGGGGAGAATCATGCAGCTCACCCCATCACCCCATGGATCAGCCTGTGGCAATGAGCCAGGGAACAACCCTGAACCCAGCGCAGGCTGCACCCCAGTGCACACCAAACAAAAGTCCACCATCCCCTCCCAGTTCCTGGAGGACTTGGACCGCGCTGGTTGCCTCCATCACCCCTGTTCCTGGCTGGCTTGGCTCCACCACGCTGCATCTCTGCGAAGTTCTCCTCCCAGCTCTGAGGGGCAGCCAAGGTAATTTTGGCAGCACGCAGGAGCTGCGGATCTGCCCACCATCCCTTTCAGCTCTGCTCAGCTGCAATTCAGGAGACGAAGAAGGTAACTACAAAGGTAATTTCCTCCTGCCATTCCCGCTCCCTCCCTGTGGGCTGCCGGAGGGAGGCAGAGGCTCCTGGCGACAAGAGGCACGGCACAGACAATACCTGCTCTCATGCACTGACGAGTTCTTCAATGATCTGAACGGAACCCAAAACGTTCTGAATTCTGCATTTGCCGCAATCACAGACGAGGCTGGAGCCTCACTGGGGGTTTGACACACCAAGGCGCCTTGGCCTCCAAGAGCATCTGACACTGCTGGCTCCCTGTGGGAAACCACTGCAGCTCCACGGGCAGAGGCAAAGCTCACAGCAGCCGAGGAACGACAAGTGGACACAAATTCCTGAGCTGCTGGATGGAGCATAGCACTCTGCAGGGTCACGCCGGGACTGGCCACAATGGTGGCCAGAGGCTTGGGAAAGCACTGACAGGAGCAAAAGAGTTTTAAAAAATAATAGTGTTATATATATAGATATATATTCAGCCTGGCAGGCCCATGGTTTCCCTCATCCCAGTGCTGGAGCACGGAGCAGCTTCCCAAGGCCCCTCTCCTGCCCACTGCCACCCCCACACGCAGCAAGGACACCAGGCCAGCGCCAGAGCTGGATTTGGTCCCACGGCGGCCCCGGCACAGGCAAGGGGCTGTGAGGATCCCCCAGCCCTGTGGCACCACCCTCCGTGACACAGGTCACTCTGCCACCGCTGAGTTGACCCCGCAGAGCATCTGAGTCACTCCCCACCGTGCAGGGGCTGTAATGCTGCGATGATTATTCACGAGATGAGGCTGCTAAAGGACTTCAGGAACTGGATAAAAGCAATGGAAAAAGGCTGAGAGATTAAATGCCAGAAAACCACAAACATGTCACATGTGGAGACAGGACAGGGAGGTGACAGCACCAGCACCCATATAGCACACTCTGATGCCAGCCAGAAGCCGGGCTCCTCCCTTCCCAATACAACGCAGCCGCTGACCAGAGCAATGTCCTTCCCAGAAACTCAGTTTTGCACTATCTGCAGGCTCTCACAGCTGGCACAAGGCTGTGAGAACACAAATGCTGGGAGAACAAGGAGGCCAGGAAGGATCTGATCTGGATTTCGGGGCCAAGAAGAAAAATCACAGAGGATAAAAACAAGGAGACTGCTCCTGGGAGAGGCCAGCCCTCATCAGGGAGAAGCAGGAGAATTCCCAGGAGAAATACAAGCCTAAGAGGCAAAGCACAAAGAAGCGGGGACCCCGGAGAATGCCAGGCGTGGCCATGGGGATCCCAGAGGACATGGCCCACCACCAGCTGTGGAGGAGAAGGAACATGACAAGGAAGAAGACTCCAGAGGGTTGCTCCTCACCGAGTCACACAGCTCAGCACTCACCACCCTCCTGCCAGACAAACCCCATCCTGGTCTCCTTCCTGCAGGCACACAAACGCTGCCAGCACGAGGGAGCAGAGCGGGAGCCACTGCAGCCAGGGAAAACCTCCAAGCTAAAAAAACCTCAAAGCATGTTTCTGGGAGGGGAAAACATCAACACAGGCAGCGAGAGACACCGGTGGAGAGAGCAAGGCCAGGTCCCTGCGGAGTTTCTGGGCCGGCCGGATCCTGGCTCGGTGCTCCAGCCCCGGCACTCACCACTCAGCTCCAGGAGCGCCGGCAGCGCTGCAGCACAGCGAGGGGGGAGAGAGAACCCCCGGCAACACAGCGCTGCCAGGCTTCCAGCCGGGCTCGGGAGACGCCGACGTGCGCAGAGGCTGCTCCGGGGACGTGCTCCCCTGTGCCGGCTGCAGCATCAGCTGCTTTAGATAAACAAAATGCCATTACACGGCCTGAGCCAATGTGATTCCGCAGCAGGCCAGAGCTGTGGGGTGCCTGCTGCACCTGGGGAGCACCGACACTGCACTGGCACACCGTGCTCCCAGGTGAGAATCCACTGGGGTCCACAGGGAGCTCCGGGGATGGAGACTGAGCCCTGCTCACCTGGGGCCGCCTGAAGCCGGCTGCCCAGGACCGTGACCCGCTGGGTTCCAAATACCTCCACAGACAGAGACTCCAAAGCCTCTCCAGGCAGCATTTCGCCAGTCTCACAGTTAAAAACCCCCACATTTTCTCCCATGAGATCTCAGCCAGATGCAAGGAGGTAAGAATAGAAGATGCAGACACCTCGTCCAAATCCACAGTACCAGGGCAGCAATCACCAGGAGCCCTGGCGGCTCTTGGCTGTCCCACCAGGGTAAAACCCCTCGTGCGAGGCTTCCAAAGCCTGGATCCACATCTGGTCTCTTGCATGGGAAGCAGGTCCATACTGGGGCCCTGGAGGACTTACGGGAGGGATGTGAAGCTCCTGTGCCTCTTCTTTCCCCACTGCATGGAGACTGCAGACCCCTGCCACCCTCATGTGCCTCATTCCCCCTCTCCCAAACCATCTGCCTCCAGCCAGCGCTGCAGAGAAACTCCTGAGAAAGAAGCCAGAGAGCAGCTCCCACACACCCCAGAGCCTTGGACACCCCAGGCAGCACAGGCACCACAGTCACCAGTGCCACCATCAGTGCCACACTGGGGCTCAGCATCAGCGCGACGGTGCGGGTGGCAGCCTGAGCCAGTACAGCATCCAGCCAAAACCCCAGCCTGCTCCTTAAAGAAGTGTTGAGCCAGATCACCCTGCAGCTCAAAACCCCCCAAAATTCCTCCCTCCCAAGAGGCCCTGGGGGCAGTGAACGAGAGCACCTGCCCACAGCCCCACACCACAAGCTCAAAGGCCGGTGCTACTGCCCCAGCCCACCCCTGCTCTGGGTTCTTGAGCATCCTTGAAACCACCCTTCCCTGCCTCACTGCATTCAGTCCTGTTACACAGCCGGGTTTGTGGGGTTCTTTGAGGATCACTCACAAAATGCATTTAAGCTGCTCTGTGTCTCTTTGAAAAAGAAAGCTAATTTGTTCCTCAGTATTGCTGCTGTGCTGCCAGAGGATGCTGCGGGCCGCACCTTGAAGAGCTGGCACGTCCCCACCTCCCCTGTGCCCCCACCAATCTTCTCCAGGTAACACCGACCGCCCTGGGCCTGAACCCCACTCCAGCCAGGCCTCTGCCTCCTGCCTCAATGTAATTTTTTCCCCTTCAGTCAACCAACCCAAAATTGGGTTTGTGTATTAAAGCAAAATTTAATTTCTAGGCCATTACCCCAACGTGGTCCAGTTCCTGCATCTGCAAAACGAGCAATAGGCAAACAGACTGAGCAATTCATTTCCCTCTTAGACACAAATCTCAGTAATAAACAACAATAATGACATCCCGCAGAGGCACGGAGCCCTTTCATTTTGAATCCCATGGAAAGTGTGTGAAGCTGGGGGACCCCTGACGCAGCTGGCACACGGACCTGCTCTGTGTGTTCCCGCACGGCTGCAACTCGCGTCCCTTGGATCTGCCCTCAGAGTCTCAGTGATGCAGCAAGTTTCCATTTATTTCTCACACCGGCTTTTCACAAGCCTCTGGGTTTTCCTTCTCCCCCTCTAGCAGAGTCGCCAGACAGTGAGATCTATAAAATACACAGTTTTGAGACCTGAGAGCTTGCAGCATCCAACTGCAATGTCTGTAAAAAAATCCCAGAAAAATAAAAAACTCCAGCTCCTCCAAACAAACAAAAACCTCACACAACTCTCCCCTCCCCTCCCTCTCCCCCACTTCCCTTCAGTCACTCTACTCTTTTGAGAGTAAAAAACTCAGAAGCAGTTTAACCCACACAGTGACAGCAGCGTCCCCATTCATTCACAGGCTGCTCTGGCTGAGATTCCATTCCAACCGGATCCCATCCGCACCCTTTTCCTGTCCGAGGGCGGAAATCCCACGGGAAATGCCCCAAAGGAAGCAAACCAGATGCCGCCACCCAGCCGGGAAGACCTGGGGCGCTGGGCTCCTGCAGCAGCTCCTCACTGGGACCTCGCAGCCAGCACAGCTTCAGTGACAAACAGCTCTCATCAGATTCACCACAAGCCTTTTCCATTTTGATTCAAGAGACTCTCCCAGTTCAGCACAGTCCAAAATGCTCCAGGACCATGCCAGGGCAGCCCTGGCTGAGGTGGGAGCAGAGACAGAGCACACCGGGCTTTCCCACACACCTGGGCAATGGGGGACGTGATGGCACCTCAGTGGTGCAGTGTCCCCTCCCCGGCCCTGGGCTCTAGGAGCAGCCACTGGGGTAGCACCAGGGGACATCTGGGACAGCCCACATCCCCTGTGAGCAAACACGCAAAGAAAGGGACATCATAGAGGGGGAGGGAAAGGGGGACAGGGACCTGATATTTAGGTTGGACATCAGGAAATGCTCTTCCACCCAGCAGGTGCTGAATGCTGGACAGGCCTCCTAGGAAAGTGGTCACGGCCCCAAGGCTGCCAGAGCTCAAAAAGCACTTGGACTATGCTTTCAGGCAGGTGATGAGATTCTTGGGGTGTCCAGCCCAGGGCCAGGAAATAGACTCAGTGATCCCGATGGGTCCCTTCCAACTCAGCCTGTTCTGTGAGAGGGATGACAGCAGCACTGAAACACAGGGAACTCCCCCAGCAGAGAGATGTGCCCAGGGCACTTCAGGTTTGTTTGCTGGGGGAGGAAGCCAAGCCCACAGTGACACAGGGACCAGTGAGCTGCGTGGCACCACGGAGCCGAGACTGCATGAAAAGGAGATAAAAAGTGGTCCAGCCCCGGCTGCACCCCAATTTTTGTCACCCAGCCCCGTCCCCACACTGGAGTGGTCCTGGGGGCCAGGAACCCCCTCCTCTCCCTGCTGTGTTGACTGGGGGCTGCCTTCCCCACAGCAGTGAGCTGGGAGCCCCAGTAAAAAGGGCAAGGGTGTCCCCACCCTGGCCACAGGACCCGCTTGGCCCCCGGGCAGGGGCCCAGAGTGGAGGCAGAGGGGTGGACTGCCAGCAAGCACAATCGGCTGTTTCCTGAGCAGCCGGCATCCACTGGCAGCGCATCCAGAAGCACAAAAAGGGCAGTTCTGCCACCGGCCATGCTCCCTGGGCTGGGGGCTGGGATGAAAACAGGGGAAGGGCAGATGCTGAAGCCACCACATCCTGCTGATGCTGGCAGGGCCCCACCACTGGCACCCCAAAAGCTGGGGCTGCAGCATGCCTAGCTCTGCCCCACGTCCTCCCAAGGATGACACAGCCACAAGCTCGGGGCTCAGCACCGTGCTCCTCCCCGCACCCCTGGATGAGAGGCAGGTCCGAGGCCACTGGCACTCGATGTTTGCAGCACTGTGTAAGAACACACGCAGGCGCCCAGGATCCGAGGGGTGAGACGCTCCCTGCACGCCGCTGGAGCCCCCCGCCCTCGCACAGCACAAGGCGCCTTTCAGAGCCACACAGACACACCATTCTCCTGCTGCTGACCTCCTTGGCCTGGCATTTTTGGGATTCAGGCTGCACAGCAGCGAGCGATGGCATTGGAAGCAGCAGCTTGAGGCCGGTCAGCAGCATCCCCACGTGTGTGCTCGCTCATCGGAGGGGCCGACAGAGCCGCTCGTTCGCACAAGATGAAGGTACAGCCAGGCACTCATTAGGCTGCAACACACACTCGCTTCCCAGGCAAAGAGCGCTGAAAACAAGGGAAAGCAGCAACACAGGCTCCAGCCTCCCCAAGGCTTTGTCCCTCCCCAGGAGGGAGCTCAGGGGAGCAGCCACAGACCCTCTCGCCCCAGTGAGGGGAGCACCAGCCTCAGAGGGGTTCCAAGGCAAGGTGGGTTTGTTACAGAAGGTGAGTTTGTTACCGGCAGCAGCAACTCCTTCCAGAGGAACAAAGTAATCACACTGCTCATCAGCTTCATTTAACAAACCAGCTGTGCAGCCTGCAGAGACAGTTCTGGTTCCACCATCTCTGATGGGACAGCCATGGTCTCTCCAGGGACCAGCCTTCAGGATGTACCAACCCGCTAAAGCCAGGGGCTGACTCAAGGGCTAAAAGGCTCAACGCCCCCCTTCCCACTACAGAAGCCCCAGCCAACAGCTCAGAAACGCACAGAGAGCCCAGGGGAGTCGCAGTTTGGAAATACCTATCCATCCCTAGAGGGGATGCAGCAGGAGACAACATAATCCTGGCTTTAAAAGTAAGTAATTTATCAAACTCACATGGTCTCAGGGCTGATCCCACCCCACTCACACACATGCCCACACACCGACACACACCCCTGAGCCGTGCCTGTACCTTGGAGGCCAGCGCAGCTCACCCGGTGCACGCTGTGCAAGGCAGGGATTTATCACACATTGCAGCTCCATTTCTTTTGCAAAGCAGCATTTCCAAACCAGGCAGGATGTGGGCTGTGCACGGGCACGGCCTCCCAGCCGCCATGGAAGGCTGCGCAGGGCACAGACCCAGCTCCGAGCGCAGCAGCCGGCACACCCAGGGCTCTGTAAGCACCTGCCTGAACCGAGACAGCTGCTGCTGTCGCTGGCATCAATTCATCCTTCCTCCTCGTATTCCTACTGCACTTACTGTCTTTTCCCAGGAGCATCCTCAGAGAACATCCCCTCGGTGCGAGAGCATTCCAGCACTGCTGCCTGGGCCAGCCTCCCTCCTTCCCTCCCTCCGTGCTGTGGCCGGTTTTATTACCTCTTGGTCAGGGCAGAAGCCAAGCACGGAGCCTCGGGTCCGCTCCTCGGCGGTGAAATGCAGCAGCGACAGCCTCAGCAGAGCCCATGGCACCCGCGGGAGCGGCGGCAGCTCCGCCACAGCCCCTCCGGCACTGATCGAGGGTCACCGCACGCCGCTGCAGCAGGGGACGGGAGGGAAGGGCACTGCTGACCACATCGCAAGGGTCAAGGAGCAGCTCGAGCCCACACTCAACGCCCCGCAGGCAGGCCCACAGGTCGGTGGCACCTCCCGGATTTGCCAGACCCTGCCCGACGATGCCCCCCTGCCACCTGGGAGCCAACAGTGCCCCGTGCTCCGCCAGGCACCGCTGCCAGCTCCCACCCGGCTGCGGCAGCTCCTCCGGCAGAGCCGGTCTCCTTGAAGCCGCCTTCCGACAACAAAAGCTGAGCCGAAACCTCCGGGCTGGCTGGGGAGACCTGGGCGACAGCCAGGAAGGGCAGGAGCCATTAACGCCGGCGTGTCCGGGCTTGAGGGAATGACGGAGCAAGCAGAGCCATCTGCCCTCTCCAGAAACTCCGCAGACCGCTGCGCAGAACGGCCCTTCACCGCACTCCGGCCCTTGCCAGCTGTGCTCTAGCCCTGTCAGCTGTGCACATAGGGGCAATAAACCTGCGGCTGGGATGTTTTTTGAGGCAAAACACAAAAATAAAGCGCGAGGGCGAGGTGTCACCCGGGCACGTTTTCCAGCAGCTCCACAGATCCTCGGCGCAAACACACTCCGCTGCCAGCTCGGCAGTGGCACCCCAAAGCGCGGGCAGCACCCCGGCAGTGTCTCCCGACCCCCGGGGCAGGGGGGGCAGCGCTGGCAGACCCCCGCACGCCGCCGTGTCTCTCCTCTGCGGCTTCCGAAGCGCCGGTCACGGACCCGCTGCCTTTAACTTCCGTGGCCCCGGAGTTTATCAGATTCCAGCCGCGCCGGGGGAAGGGGTGTGGGGAGGCCCAGGGGCAGCACCGGCCCCGCACCGGCTCTGCGGCAGCGACGACAGCCCGGCACCACGAACCGCCGGGATCCGAAGTGCGGGCACGGGGCTGGGGGGCGGGAGGGATACGACACGCTCCACCGTAAAACCCGGGGCGAGGGGGAACGGCGGGGGGGATGACGAG
>VZTD01001883.1:200168-268744 GCA_013397725.1 Rhagologus leucostigma
CCCGCCGCAGGTGAGGCCGCGGCGCCGCCGGCAGCGAGGCCTGGAGCCCGCCGGGAGCCGCGACACCGTGTGCCCCTGTGGGACCGGGCCGCGCCTGTTCCCGGGCCGAGGGGACACCGTGTGCCCCTGTGGGACCGGGCCGCGCCTGTTCCCGGGCCGAGGGGACACCGTGTGCCCCTGTGGGACCGGGCCGCGCCTGTTCCCGGGCCGAGGGGACACCGTGTGCCCCTGTGGGACCGGGCAGTGAGTGTCCCTATGGGATGTGGGGAACTGTGTGTTCCCCTGAGATGGGTGGCACTATATTCGTGTGTTTATGGTGAGACTCGGTGCCTTGACAGCGGGTCTTTCAACATGTTTATTTTTTTCAAAATGAAAAATGCATTAAATATGATTTTCACCACCTGGTTCAGTATCACGAAGGGATGCCCCAGTGTTCTCCAATACAGCAAACTAGCTCTGGGTGAGGTTGGGCTGTTACCTGCAAAGTGCACTTGTATATGTATCCACAGCAATAACATTAAAGGGAAACATGGGAGGGGGAACCCAGAACTGTAATTTATTCCTTGGTAATATGGGGACATGTGGCACAGGTAATTTATATTTGAAGGCTGCCCAGAGTGTAAAATGAGCCATCTTTTAGAAATAAACATGAGGAAAAATACATCCAGGCTTCTGGTGCCTCTTAAGGTGAGGCCGGGCCAGCTGCCGGCAGCTGCTGGAGGAGGAGCTGTGTGCCGGGACCAGCAGCCGTCCCCTCTGTGCCCTGGGCACCATTGTCACTGCACACACACACACACGCTTCGCGTTGGTCCGGGCAGACACTGAGCACACGGCAGCTGTCCTGTGGCTCTCCAGTGAGACAGGACAGATGCGAGGCTGCTGAGCAGCCAAGGCTGCCACCACCTCCATGGCTGGCCTGGTTCTCATGTGGTTCATTGCGCAGAGGGATCACAAATGCGTGCTCCCAGCAGGGTCTGACAACAGGGGAGTTAATACGCACCACGTTGTTTTCATTAAACCCCATCTCTGATTTTCTGTCAGTGAAAGCACAGCTCAGGCAGCTGTGGCCAAATCACAGAATCTAGAGCTGTCCTGGGACCAGCCTTTGTCTCTACATCTGTGCAGAGCGATGTGAGGTGAGTGAACAGCCAGACCAGAGCTCCATCCTCTGACCTTTGGACATGCAGGAAATTAAAGCCACTTTTCCAAATTCAGTAGCCCACAGCAGGTAGCCAGGAGTGGGTTCAGGCTCTGAGCAGAGCCAGAGCAGGTGGCTGGGCAACAGCAGAGACATGCAGCCCCCAGACACGGCACATCAGGCTGCAGGGAGCTGAGGCCACTGACAATGAGCAGATGGCTGGAGGTCACAGCAAAGTCCCAGCACAAAGGGGCTCTGGGTGACAACCTGACTGCCCAGCACTCGTCGCAGAGCTGGGCCGCAGATACCAGAGGCAGCTCAGCCCTGACCTCTGAGAGCCTCAGCCTTGCTCCCACAGCAGCCAGGGACACACAGCCCAGATGGTGGCACTGCGCAGTGGTGGCAGCTCCACAGTGTGACCACGTCCTCCAGCTCCCAGCTCCAGTGCCAGCCTCAGCGCAGAGTGAGGAGGGCCAGCGAGCACAGGGGCTGGAGCAGCTGCTGGGGTGACACAGCAGAGATCAGCTCCGGTGCCTCCTCTGCCGTCCGGGGTCTGGCTGTCGCTGGCGCTCCCGAGCTGGGGGGCTGTGGTGGATGTGTGCAGCCGTGGCTCCAGCTGCTGAACAGACCCAGTGCCAAGGCCCTGGGTGGGCTGGCACCCACCAGACCATAGCTCAGAGATGCAGTATATTTAAGTCCCTCAAAGAGTTTTCCTCATGGATCACTGCAGATGCCAGCCTCCCTCGAGGCCTGATGGGTGCCGGATTAACTGGGATCCTGCATTAATTGGCAGAGGTGTCAGAGGTGACCTTGGGCAAATATTTACAATTACTGTGGTGGCGTGTCTGTGCGTGTACTCAAAACACAGAAGGGGTAGGGTTCAGATGGCACTTTAATGAGCTGCAGGGCAGCAGGAGGGTAGAGCTCCTGACACTGATGTGCTGAGCAGTCCAGGGTGGGGAGATCATCTGCCCACAAAGCTGTGCTGGTGTTGCAGTGGCAAGTGCTCAGCAGCCCTTCTAGGACTTGTGCGTGTTGCATAGGGAGCATCTCGGTTTCTGCATCACACAGCTGTGAGCGTGTTGCTTGGACTCAGGGAACTGCGATTTTCCTGCCCAAGGCTGGTCTGCACTCACATCCACACTGCACAGACAGGAATGGAAACACTCGAGCTGTGCCGCGTGCCTGGGATGCCGACTGAATAAATAACGTGAGGTTATAAAGCAGGATTCCCCCTCGAAAATTTGTTCTTCCAGTGGAAACACAGAGGAAAAACATCCTTTTAAGTTCTGCATCCCTCTTCCCACTCCTTCTGAAGAGCAGGCAGGCAGTGTGGAGATGAGCAGGGATGGATGAATTCCCCCAGAAGAATTTATTCTCGATTCTTTTCTACATTTTGATGATTTCACTCCTCCAGCTCTCATTAGCACCTCCTTTATCCCCAGTTCTTCCCCAAAGGCGTTCTGCTCTCGCTCCCTCCTGCTGCCAAGGGAGCGGCAGAGCGGGGATAGAAGCGGATGCTGTGCACCACCTCATGTTGAGGCCTGGAATTTCAGAGCCTGATCCCAGCTCCAGCTCTCTCCCATGGCGAGGGAGGTGGAGTCCTCATCTGCCCCAGAATTTACTCTGCTGGATAAAAGCGATGCCTCATCCTCACACAAGGACTCAGTGGCAGTGTCCTGCCCTTTGTTAAGGCCCCATGGACTGACAGACCTGCCAAAGCCCCAGCAGCCAGATAAGCTGTCCCACGGGCTCTGAGGGCTGATTCCTGAAGAGAAAAGTCTGTTCTCCCAAGTGCATCCCTTTTCTGCACTCAAACCGACCCCGGATGCTCTCCCAGTCCAGCCCGGCTCTTTCAGAAGGGTCACAGGATTTTGTGTCACCCTGTTTGTGAGCAATCCCCTGCTCTGCCTCCCCTCCCCAGGACCCTCAAGAGGGAAAGGAAGCAGGGTTTGACAGGTGAGAACTATCCAGCCAGGTTTCCAGCCATCTGCACGTCTCTGTACTGCCAATGCCATTTGCACTCACCATGCCAGAGCTCAGCAGCAGATTTGCTCACAAAGTCCTGTTGTGCCAAGGAAAGGATCCTGAGTCCCTCAGGTCAGGCATGCAGAGGGATGACACGCTGCCTGTACTTTTCCCTGGCGTCCTCAGGCTGTGGGTCCCCGCTCTCATATATTCATGTTGGAACAATATTCATGATGCTTGCAGAGCCCAGGGGTCAGCTTTGGGCTCCATAGGAAGCACACATCTGAAATTCTGCATTCTGCACAACATCCCGGCGCAAAGCCAGCTCTGGTGGCCTGAGCTGCACCTGTACCAGCCCCTGAATGGGAAAGGGGCCCAAGCCCATCCAGCCTTGCACCCAAGGACATGATTTTGATCCCTAAACAATCAATTCAGTGGGAAATAAAACAAGAAGGAAGTGCAGAAATTACTCCCAAGGTCACGCACTGCAGAACGCAGCACTGGCCTCAGCGGGACGTGCACTGCAAGGAGCAGGGCAGCACTGCTGGAGTGTTCCCCATAAACTTGATTTCAGGCTGCTGGACCTGCTCAATGGAGCACCCAAGGGGAACGCTGGCTCTCGAGGCACAGAGATTTCTAAAGTGTTTTAATGACTATTTCTCCTTCCTCTGACGTACTTCCAAAGCTGCATTTGAGAATGTCCCTTGTCCACACACATCCCTGTGACAGCACAAAGGGAAGGGAAGGTTACACCACACCTGCATTCACCAGCTCCCAGCCAAGGATGGCTCAGGCTGCTGTCACAGGGCTCCCACAGTGACCACGCTGGCTTAGGGAGTGCTTCAGGTACCCCCTGTGCTGTGCAAAAGAGAAACCAGCTCTCAGCAGCCAAACCAGCCTTCCTCAGCCCAGGCCAGCTCCTGGCATCACCAGAGCTGCCCTGACTCACCATGCTGCAAGCAGCATTCCCCCTTTCCAGCTCACGACTCACACACTCAGGGCAGCCCTTCCATGTTCACGTGAATCTCCCACTTTCTTTGAGCCTCACACATTGACAGGTAGCAGGTATTGCACTGCTACAGCTTTTTCACCCCAGCATTAGGCTACCCTAGCAATTAAACAAAGCAAATATGCACTCAGTAAGACCTAGGTCAGGCTTATAACCAGAAAAAAGCAATATGCTTACTCCAGAGCACTCAAAATTTCCTCAGCAGTCATCATCTGCACTCAAAGCACATCAAAGTCTTTCCAGAAAGGAAAGATGTGCTCTCCCAGCTTATATATTCCCCCACCTCCTTGCCTGCAGCACCCAGCAAGTGATTCCTCCTCCCTATTCACACCTCCTCAGCTGGAAGGTGAGAGAAAAAATGAATGCTGAGCTTGAGGGAATTTAAGGAGAGACAAATGACAGCAGATCCTCCCTTGGGGTTCACAGTAGCACCTCTGGGTAGGAGCAAGTGCTGGGCGGGGAACTGGGGAGACAGGACTGAGGTTTGCCAGGGCAGGATCCCTGTTTTGGCTGAGCGGGTGCCCATCCCTACGTGTGGGGCACATGAGGCTGTCCTGAGCCCGCTGCCCACTCTCAGTAAATAACCCGTGTTCCTAAACAGCGCTGTCTTTCTTATTGAGGCAGAGGAGGGAGCAAAAGGCACGTTGAGGGCATTTACTAAATCAGGTTGTGAAATCAGAGGCTGCGTGGACTCGGACATCACTGTGGGCTGGCTGCTCACAGCCTCTGCCCGGAGGTGGCACAGGCAGAGCCGCCGCCAAGGCTCAGGTGTGGGGATGAGCGAGACTGCAGCGGGTGAAGCCCAGATGTTTATCTGGGCAATGGGAATGGTGAAGCCCAGGTGTTTATCTGGGCAGTGGGAGCAGGCAGGCCTCCTGGGAGGCAGCTAACCTTAGGAACAGGCACCGTGTTTGTCTTACGGCTGAAACCCAGGGAGAGAGCTGGACACAGCCCTGGGATGGGAGTTGGTCCCTCTCCAGCAGGGAGAGAGGCCAAGAGCTTTCAGGCAGCCTGGAGAGTGGAGCCTGCCCCACTGTGTCCCACTGTGGCAAGCCAGTCAGAGGAGACTGGGACAGGCCGTGCAGAATAGAGCAAAATGCAAATCAGAGCGAGAGAAGCTCATCTCAAAAATAACATGATGTGCTGCTGTTCAGTGAGAGGCGGCTGGGAGAGCAACTGATGCTGAAAGAGCTGCAAGCACAGCAGGCGAGGCTGCGTGAGGTGACAGGGACAGTGATGGATGTGGCTGAGCCTGGAGGGAGAAGACCCCACCCGTGAGTTACAGGTTGTCAGCCCTCAGGTCCGCATGCCAGGTTCAAGTGAAGCCTCCCTGAGCTCCAGCCCCTTCCTATCCACACCCCTCCCCCGCCAGCCGTGTGAGCCCCAGCGTCAGGAGAGGAATTCCCTGTGGAACAGGCACCTGGCCCAGCAGGTCCAACAGGGTGCACTGCCTACTGCTCTGCTCCTCCCTCAGCAGGCGTGGGGCTCGGGAGCAGAGTGGTGTGTGCTGGCTCCAAATTAGAGTGATGTTCAGGCTCGATTGGAAATTAAAATCTGGAGGAGATGAGGAGGAGGTGGAGGATGAAGCCGTGCAAAGGTGCACACATACGCCGACTATCTTGCCCCCTCCATTGCTGCTGGGGCTGCTGAAGCAAAGGGACGTCCCATATGGGAGTTAAAACTATGTGGAGAAGCTGAAAAGCTGTGATGAGACTTCAAAATTTCAGCTGCTTCCCATAGCAGAGGCCGTGGTGACACCAGCCCAGCCCATGAAAACCTGCATGGGGAGCTGACACCGGGTGGGAAAAGCTTCTTTCACCTCACCCAGGTCTGGCACAAGAACAGAGTTGTGCCAGAGTGCTTGGGAGTTTCACCCAGCAGTTCAGAGGGGAAACACAATTCCCTCAGCTCATTAGGAGGGCGATTAGTTACTCAAACCATTTACTGAGGGTTGTGGTGGGATCTCCATGGTCAGCTCTGAACGCCCACCAGCCCGTGCTCCATTCCCGGTGCGATGGGCCCCAGAGCCGAGCTGATCTGTGCGGCGAGCCGCCCGGTCATCCCGGCTGCCCCGCGCCCTGGGCATGGTCCATTCAGCTGACATGGCAAAACAAAAATATTTTTAATTTGGATGGAGATAAAAGGTAAAAACTTCACATCTAAGAGCTCTGAAGTGTTGTTGTGGAGGTGGTTTATCTCCTTGTTTTCCAGAGAGGCTCCTGCTAGACCAACCCACTGCGCAGCTATCCGAGGATCTCAGTCTTCAGCCGGCGCCAAATTCCTGCAGAGGAGGGAAGTCTCACTAATTTTTTTATTTTTAAAGCTCCAGTTCCTGGAGCAATGGGAGGATTTTCATACCTCACCATCTACTTACAGTACGGCAAGTCCCTCGCCTTCCCAGCAGCTCACGGACGCAAGGAAAACATCAGTATAAGGTTTTAAGGAGATCTGATGGTTGTTTGATGGAAGTAGGCTTCCCAACACTGTCCCCTCATGCTGGTCACATCCCAGGCTTTGTGTAGCTGCTTTGCTGCTGCTGGAAAAGTTGGTCTCACTCTCACACAGCTCATTATTGCAATTGCAGCTCTCAGGGAGCAGAGGAATATGCTCCTTCACAGGCACGTGCATCCTAATGGCTTCTGCCTCACTGCCAGGGATAAATCATCACAAATCAGGGCTACGAGGACTTTTGGAGAGCCCTTCTGCTTCAGGTGTTTCACCCTGTCAGTGAAGGAGCCCTCTGAGACACCCATCAGCCAGCTGAGAGCTGTGTTTGGGGAGCACATTGCTGGCTCAACAGAGTGAGGAAAAAATCTATTTCAATTCATTTTCACACCGGGCAGAACTTTTGGAACTGCGCTGCTGGGCACCCCCTCCAGCAGACAGCCCCCAGGGAGGACCCGGGTCAGTCCTCACAGGTGCTGCAGTGCACTGGGTGAGTTTTTGCAACTTCATAGCTACTCACAAAGGTTTACAGGTTTGAAAAAGATGTTTCCACCAGCTGAGGAGGGCAGGAGAGCTGGTTCAGCGCACGGGATGCTGCTTTCCTGGGGGATGTTGCTGCAGAGCCCAGGGGTCACCTTAGTGGGACCTTGTCAGAACAGGGAACCCAACCCAGTGCTGAGCACAGCAGGGATGAGCAGAGGAGTCCCTTTCTGCACAGTGGATATTTGCAAGAGAAGGTCTGGCCAAAGGTGGCCTCACCTGTTCTGGTGTCACCGGTGGGATGTGCCCCAGCAGGGCTCCCCCAGAGACAGCGGGGATGCACTTGGACACCTGCAGAGCAGTGCTGCACAGCCCTGCGTGCTGCCTGCCCCAGAGTCAGCTTTGGCTGGGTTCCCACCCGGTGCTTCTGTTATCTCTGGCTGGGATCGGGTGATGCCAAGCCCTTTTTGGGGGAGAGGCAGCTCTCCTGGCTTCAACCCATGGCAGGAGCCGGGCTGGGAACCAGGCAGGGCGAGGGCAGATGTGGGGCACTGCAGGGCAGCTCCCTGCCAGCCCCTCGCCACTGACCCGGGCCACGGTGCCCACCCAGCCCACTCCGACTGGATGGGGCAGCTGCCACCACAATCACCCGTGCAAGGCCAGCCCGACTGCCGCTATCCCAGAGAGGCTCTGGCTCTCCCTGCACACAGCACAGGCTCTCTGCCCTGCTCCTCAGGAACCCACAACTGGAGCTTTCCGGAGGCCTCGTGGGGCACAGAACCCCCACTGGCCAGGACATCAGCGACAGCCCCACGCTACTGCCAGCAGTGATCGTCCTTCCCACTGACTCATTCCCGCAGACACAGACAGATTTGAGTCCTTCCAAACTTAGCGAGATTCATGGAGGGTTTTCCAAAAATCATTCATCAAAACTTCTGCAGATAATTATGAGTTTGTTGCTCATTTATTAGCACCAGGCTGTAATTACTCGGTATCCAGATGATTTGCTACACAGATCATGTGGTGCTGAGTAGGTCAGATGAGTACAAGGCTCAGATTAGGATTTTTAAGTGTGTTTTCCCAGGAAAGTCTGCAATGCATCCCTAAAGGCTGCTGTGTTGTCAACAGCACATCTGTGGGAAGGCAGAGGCAGACACAGGGACTTTGGGATAAACGTGGATAAGCCTTTATAGATAATTTTCTCCGTTTTGTCCAGCTATAGCAATGTGGGTGCAGGGACTTTGCTTTGTGTTTTCCAGGTGTGTGGCACACGCATCCCTGTGACAGTTTTCCTGTCCCCAGCTAGTGCCTTTTCAATGCATTTTGCTGTTCAGTGGCCAGATGCAGCACGCAAGTGGCCATGCAACAGCACTTGGCCAGAGCTCTGCCCCTGTGACCCTGTGGTGACACTGTCTCCAGCCATGGTTCTGCTCCCCATGCCTGGGACCAGCCCTGCTGCCAAAGCTCCCAGCCCTGGCTGTGGTTGTGCCATTGGGGTGTGCTCCCTGTTTTAGGGGAGAAGGCTGCCGTGGTGCTGGAACTACCCAGGAACACAAGGAGCAGATCCTTTTGGCAACAGCTGCCCTTCCGGGCTGCGTTTGGACACTGTGGCTGCCATAAAGAGCCTGTCTTGCTGCCCCTCACAGCAGAGGCAGAGCAGGAGCCATCTCTCCAGCTCAGGTGGGGACACTGAGGCCCCGGGAGGTGCCAGGGCTTTCAGGAGCTCACTTAGGGCAGGTGAAGCTCAGCTGGTGCTGCTGCTTTGTGTCGGGGCCGGTACCAATGGAGGCAGAGCCCAGGCAGCCCTGGGCAGGACGTTCCATGTGAGAGCTGTACGGGATCCCCCCTCACTGTGGGGATGGGCAATGCCACCGGCTCAGTGTGCCCGGAGTCCCTCTGCACGGCTTTGGCTGGGCTGGCTGGGCTGGGCTGGGCAGCGCAATCTGTCCCAGCACTGGGACAGGAGAGGGGCATCCTCACACGCAGTGAATCACCTGCAGAACCCAGGGAGTTCTGGGCTGCCTTTGAAGCACTGGTTCGTCTCTTTATTCAGCACCCAGTGGGGGAGTTGGACATCCCACATATCCCAGACCAAAGGTGGTTTGAGGGGAACCAAGGTGGGATCACTGCCTGGCTTTGTGTGGGGCAAGTCAGGATGAGCTCCAGCACCTCCCAGCCCCGAAACTGGCCTCAGCCTGCAGCCCACAGGAGTTTCGCTCCTGGAACCACCCTCATGGCTGGCCACAGCCGCCCCAGCACCTCCGATCCCCAGCACAGTCTGGTGCCTCCGCAGTGAGTCCTGTCTCTCCCCTCCCTTCCCAGCTCTGTGTGTGTTGGGCATGTGGGGCTCAGAGGGTCTCCAGCAGTCCTACCCCATGAACAGCAGTGGCTACTCCTTGCCCCTGGCTGAGCCGTGTCAGATGTGGCCTCCTGAAGGGCGCATTAACTCCTGGGAACGGTGCCAGGCATTGAGCGACCAACACACCCCAGTGCAGGAGTTAACTTCAGTGTCTGTGGCTCCATCAGGGCTCATCACTCTGCTCTCCACAGCATCTTCCTCCTTCTCCTGCTGCCCTCTGGGCAGAGGATGCCCCACAGCCTGTGCCAGAGGCAGCACATGTGACCACACGCTGTTTCCTCCTGCTTGTGCAGGTGCCCGGCCAGGAGCTGTGGTCCCGTTTGGATGCCTTGCCTTCAGCAGTTAAAATCCTTTGGCCAAAATCCTCAACTCCTCAGAATGCTGGAGGGCATCTGTGAGATTCTCTGAGGAGCCCCAGCACGGCAGGAACAGGGAGCAATGCCACAAAACAACAGGAACCCGTGTGTTCAACAGCTCGGAGGAATCAGCTCAGTCACCTGAAAAAAGCGGACCAGGAGAACAGACCACCTCCCACAGCTGCTGGATGGGGTTCCCAAGTGCAGCTCCTCTGCCTGTGGATATCAAGGAATGTCCCCACTCCTCACGCCTGTGGTCACACCATACTGGCTGCACATGGTGGAGGGGTCCCTGCTGTGGGACCCCTCTCGGAAACACGGTGAGAATGATGCCAAGACCTCTTTGGAATTACTTTTTGGAACTACCCGAAATACAGGGGAAGATGATATCCTTCCCCATGGCAGCTACCTGGGAGACACATCTGGTTCTATCCTGGTGGCAGACAGGGATGCTGCCTCCCTGCAGGGTCGAGAGCCCTGCATGGGCCCTACGCAGTCCAGAGCAGTACAGCAGGGCCAGGGGTGTTCCAGGACCCTCTCTGGGAGTTTTACTGCAACTTAGAAATGAACAAAACCAGACCAACACCAAAGGTGCTGGAACACTCACCCAGCAGGAGGCTTTAGAAGACCTCTGGGGTGAAATATGAGGCATTAATCACCACTGGCTCTTCCCATGCCAGGTCTGTTCAGCCTTTGGGCCTGGCAGACTATGGGCATCTCCTGCCAGTACCACCAGCCACTTCACATGAGGTCCTGGCTTCGTGAGGGGATGAGGCAGAGGTCCCTGCTGTGGCAAAGAAACTTCAACTATTTCTTTTTTGGATACATCTTCCATTTGTTATTGCGTTATTGTTATTTGTTATACCCAGTGGCTGCTGCTTTGGAGAGGGAAACACTCTGATGCTCTTCCAGGCATGTTTCACAGGGTTAGGGCATTTTGTTTTCAGGTTTCCATCCAGATTTCTGGTTTTAGACAAGAACCAACAGGCTGCTTGTCTGGGCCTGGCTGGCAGTGCCCGAGATGAGCAACCACAGGCTTTTACTCCTTACTCCCAGTGCTCGAACACACTGTCCCAGAGCAGGGTGCTGGGAGCGATGCGATCTCCCTGCCTGTGGCTGGACACGAGGTCAATGCCGCCACACAGGTGATTAAGTGATGCGCCACTTGCTTGCTAATGAGCTTGCTTGTGGTGCAGCGAGTGCTCTGGGACCCACGCACCTGCTCAGTGTGCCAAATGTTGCTCTGCTGGTACTCACAGGTCCGTTCTGTACCCATACCCCCTGCATACAGCATGGCATTGTTGGGTCTGTCCCACACCCATGTCCCATGGTGTAAAAAGGCTCTAAGCTGATCTCTGCAAGTTTTCCAACACCTTTTGATCAAAACACTGTTTTAGGCCAAGGCACCCCTCCAAGGAAATGCAGAAGGGGCATGAAATCAGCCCTCCGGCAATCTGGAGAGCTGGCGGTGCACATCCCCACAACCCATCGCAAGGGGAAGGCAGGAGCAGGACACGGTTTGTGACTTTGTGTTAGCTCAGGTGTGCTGGGATGGCAGAGACCCACCCTCCTGTCCCGGCCCCGCTGGCCGCCACTGGCTGCATTGCGTGGAGCACAGACTCGGTCGGACTGACTCCATCACTGACCACAGACACACAAGTCAGGGTTAACACCACCAAGAAGAGAAAACCTTTACCTGTCCCGATGCACGGCTGGGGAAAAGATGGGTCAGAGCTGGGGGTCTGCATGGCCCCTGAGCCCGGGTCCCGCTGGGTCCCGGTGATGTCCTGCTGTGTCTGTCAGGTTTTGAGTGCCAGAATACAGAGGTGTCTGGGCTGACAACTCAGGCAGAGACAGGAAGCTGTCAAGAAGTGAAACGGGAGGATTTCCAGCTCGACTGGTCGCCTCGGGGAATCTTCCATTAGCGGCTTTAAAAGACACGTGTCGATGGTTCTTTCCCCGTCTCTTTATTTTCCTCTCCTTTCTTTGGAAAGAACTGAAACATTCCGGGATTAAAATCGCTGCAAAGATCCCTTTCCCCTCTGCAGCTTTAAAGCTGATCTGTCTGCACAAAGTCCTCCCTGCATCACACATGGAGCCTAACCTAAATTTTTGTAAAATCATATTTATGGCTCCTAATTAGGGGCAGAGCCATTGCAGAGAAGAAGAAAGAGCAGACTCAGGTCAGGGGAAGTTGCTGTCCTGGGGGTGTGCACAGCGGGGGAATACACCAGACATGGATGGCTGGGACAAAACACTCAGAAATCCTTTGTGCCGTGGGCAGCCCATCCCTTCCAGACCTGCAGCACAAGCCTTCAGGAATTATCATCACCTTTCTGGTGCTGCAAACTCTGGGATTTGGGGTCTGAGGAGTTAATTTGAGGCATTTTTGTCTGCAGCTCTGGTGCACAGGCTGTGTCCTCAGCGCTGATGCAGGGCCATGAGGTGTCTGGCACAGGAGATGCCAAGTGCTTTCCGTGCTTCCTGCCCAAACTGGACTTTAAGGAAAAAAAATTTGCAATGCTGGGAGTAAAACCTGACTGAATCCCTGTGGGACAGGAGCATCCTGCAGAGCACCTCAAGTAGCAGAGGGCAGATGCTCCAGGAGAGGCTCTGAGACCTCCCAGTTCCAGGGCAGAGCTGCCAGAGGATGGGTCACAGGCACCCCAGGGCTGCAGTGCCATCAGGAAAGAGGGATCAGACCCCAGCCGCGGCCCTGAGGGCAGCACTTTCGGTATCAGGCCACCACACTATCACTCCAGTACTGTTGGAACCTGCCCCTGGGCTGTGGGCAGGATCGGCAGCCTTGCACAAACTCCTTGTGCTTCCCAAATGAATGTTGGCCTGGGTTCCTACCCCACTTCTGTGCTCAGACTGCCCCTGATAGCACTTCAGATGCTCAGTCCTCAGTGCCGGGAGAGTGCTCGAGCTTCCCACACTCCTGGATGGGATGGGGGGCAGTGCCCAACATCAGTGAGAGCCTGGAGTACCAGAACTCCACCAGTCCTGGCACACTCTGCACGTGGCACGAGGATCAGAGACCTCCACACTCCTTGGTCCATGTCACCTGCCTCAGGGCATGAGGAAAACACGTGAGCAGACTTGTTCCAGCTCATGCTGTCGCAGCATATGGGAGGAAAAACTCATACAGCCGCAAAGCGGTGAAGGCAGCGGGCACAGTCTCCCATCATGCTGGGAGCAGTGTGCAAGTGGTGGTAACCGGTAACCAGTAACCAGTAACCAGTAACCAGTAACCAGTAACCCCTGGGCAAGGGGTCCCCCATGGACCACCAGTGCTCTTTATCCTCCCACACAGCGTGCACCGCTCTGCAGAGGCCTGTGGAGTGTGGTGCCCCCTTCCCACATGGCAGGGCACATATGGATCCGTCCCAGCAGGCAGGACCAGCACAGGCTGCTGGCAGGGCTGCACCAGCCCTGGTGCTGCCGGAAGATCCCTGTGGTCCCATTGCTCCAGCTGGCAGTGGGGTTTAACACACCCTTCCCAGTGTCCCAACACTGCTGCTGGTGTGACACCACCCATCTGCCCTCTCTCGTTTGCCAGGGCTGGTGTGCCTGGGGGCAGAGGGTTCCCCAAAGCAATGCCTCTGGGTTTTGGAGCATAAGCAGTGGAGCTGTCTGACCCACAGAGAGACCTCAGAGGGCAGGAAAAGAAAGGCAGGTACTGCTGAGAGCAGGTGGAGCAGCAGCGTTGCTGCCACACAGCCCCAGCACAGAGCTGGCAGTGCATCAGCTGCATTCAGCCTGTGCTGACACCGTTTCATCCCTGTGCATCCCTAATTCTGGGCTGTGTGTATCTGTGGACAGAGAGTAAGTTAGTCTTTTAATAAATGTGTAATTCTAGCTCTTGCTGCAGTGCTTTGTCAGGGACTGTGTGATTTCATGTATCTGGGTCAAGCTTATTCCTTCTTCAGTGGCAGATTCCAGGGAGCTGAAAGTGCTGCCCTTGCCCAGCATCCAGCTGTGCTTCATCGCCATCTCCTTCCAGGGTGATTCACTGGGACAGAACTCTCCTTGGAGCCGTTCTTTCCCAAACAAGGACTCACAATGGGAATTTCTCCCAGCACACCTAAGCTCAAACCTTGAGCCAGAGGCAAAGCAGTTCAGCAGGGACTGAACACATCCATGAATCCCCTGGCATGCTGGGTTCCACTGGACTGCTCTGTCCCAACAGGAAGATGCTACTGAGGAACCAACAGGTCTTAGTTCTCCTCTGAGGTCTTTGCCAACTTGAGCTTCATGCTCACAGCAAGGAGAGATCAACATCCCCATTTGGGGCACTGCGAGGTGGGGGATGCCCAGGGTGGGCAGCTGGAGAGCCCTGCTGGGCTCAGCCTGTGTGCGGGAGCAGTGGGAGGTTGGAATGCAATAACCCAATACCCTCATCAACATGCTGCTCCTTTCACTGGCTCATGCAGCTTGTTCTGGGGGAGCTAAAAATAGAGCAGTGAGCAGCTTTTGATAGCACCAAGAAATTAAACCAAAATGCTGGGTTTTGTTTTCATTGAAAAGCATTTTCAAATGTCCTCATGGCTGTGTCAAAAATGCTAGATAATGACTGGGCCTCAACAGAAAAGTTTGACCCTCAATGAAGATGTGTGGGGCAGGTGGGGCAGGCTCAAGCCCTCTATGGGGCAGCTGGGGCAGGTGGCTTAAGCCCTCGTGGGTGTCTTGGCCCATGGAATTGGAATTCGTGCCTGTGAGCTGCTCACCCCAGTGCTCTGGGTAATGCTTGGCTGCCGGGGATTCCTCAGCAAAATCTCTGCAAACAACGTAAAAGCAGTGCCAGGACCTCACACAACACGGAGGTGGGTGCTCAGGAAGAAGACGGAGGTGAGCGCTGTGGGGCCGGCCTCCAAGGTTGCCCCACATCCATCTGGCAGAGGCTGGGATTCAAAGCCGTGCTGCTGACATGTGACTCAGGAGTGGCCGTGGTCATGCTGTGCATTTTATTCTGTTTTCTTAACAATTCCTCACCCTGTGCATGCTGAGGCTGTAGCTGGCAGCTTTGGCTGGACTCACCATGCAGCTGGTGAAAAACCCCTCCCAGGTATCACAGAATCCCAGGATGGCTGGGATGGGAAGGGACCTTAAAGCTCATCCTGTTCCACCCCTGCCATGGGCAGGGACACCTTCCACTGTCCCAGGCTGCTCCAAGCCCCGTCCAACCTGGCCTTGGGCACTGCCAGGGACCCAGGGGCAGCCACAGCTGCTCTGACAGGCAGATGTACCTCATGTCCCCAGCTTGCTCACTCATCTTCTGTGAAACATTTGTGAAAGCAGGTTTTCCCACTTCAGAGAGGATCTCCCACTTCAGAAAGCCACACCAGCTCACCATTTGGGGTGATGGCAGGCAAGCATTACCTCAGCCATTTGTCACACTTTTGGTCACACCTCCCTGGTGTGAGAAATCCCCAAGGAAAGCTCTTCGGGCAGGATGGAATCCTGCCCCTCTTCCCCTCACTGCACTGGAGTCTTGGTCGGAACTCGTAGCACAGGGACCATGTCAGGTGCTGACCTGAGGCCCTGTGATGGGACCAGGGGCCACCATCACAGCCAGCGCTGCGCAGGCCGCGCCCTCAGCAGTGCTGAGGCAGCACAACGCACGCTGAATAACTGAGAATAATGAAGGAATTTCTGCAAATCAAAGAGCTTCTTTCTGATAACCTGCAGACAGAATCGCTGCCTGAATTCATCAAACAAATCACCGGTCCTGATGTGCTTCCTCAGCTGTGATGCTCTTACTGAACCTGTTCAAAACTGGTTCAGAGGGACTTCCCTCTCTCAAACATGGACGCAAAGGTATCACAGGTGCCTCCTGCTTGGGGGGTGGCTTTCCAGGGCATGCTCAGTGCCCGTCTCAGTGCTCACTGTGCCGAGACTGACACATTCCTCTGCTCCTGTGGATCCCGGCCCCTCTCTGCAGCTTGTTCTCACAGTACTGATGCTCTGTTGCAAGGCTCCAGCTCATGTGGATCCTCAGCTTGATCTGACAGTGACCCTTCTTTCCAGTCCTCAGCATTCCCACTGCTCCGTCCTGTGCACCCAAGTCAGTTTAATTTAGAAGACAACCCTGGAAGTGGATCCCAGCACCAGGAGGAACTGCTGTGTTCCCCAGTGCCAGTGAGCCTTCCAGGATGCTGTGTGACACGGGTTATCGACATGACAGAGCTGGTCGATGCAGCTGCCACACAAGAGTACAGATTTAAAAGTTGAAAAGCCTCAGGGACTTAGGAAAATAGTAAAAAAAAAAAAAAAGAACATTCATACAAAATAATTCTCCAACTTTCACATCATCCCCCCTGGCCTCCCCAGCCCCGGGCAGCTCTGTTCTGCACCATGAACTAATAGCTCAACATTTTTCAGCTGAAGTCGAAATATTCTGGAGCCAGAGAATTGTCAGAAACATGTCTGAAGCAATGCGTGCCCAGCTCCTCATCTCCTGCACCGCTGTTGGTTATGAAACATTTCCAGTTGCCTGCTCTGCTCTGCCAGACGCTGCTCCCAGCCATGTGCGTGGGGCTGTGTGGGCCGTGCCTGCCCGGGGGCTCCACGCTGGCACTCAGCAGATTCTCCCCACATTATTGGCCCTGACACCTGCCCACGGCCACAGCGACCTGGGACGTGCCACCGTTTGACTCGGCTCTAAGGCACAGACCAAGCCGGAGGCCACACTGAGTCACACGTGGCCAGTAAGGGTTGTGGCTTTGGGCACCAGGCACAACCAGGCTCCAAAAATCTCTGCGAGGCAGGTGATCTCCAAAACCCCCATTATCCACATGCCGCTGGGGACATAGAGTCATGGAATGGTTCGGGCTGGAAGGGGCCTTAAAGCTCATCCCCCCCCACCCCTGCCATAGGCATCTTCCACTGTCCCCGGGTGCTCCAACCCCTGTCCAGCCTGGCCTTGGACACTCCCAGGGATCCAGGGGCAGCCACAGCTTCTCTGGGCACCCTGTGCCAGGGCCTCCCCACCCTCATACGGAAGAATTTCTTCCATATATCCAACCTAAATTTTCCCTCTTTCCGTTTTGATGCAGCACTCCCTTCCTCAAGGATGACAGAGGGACAGACTGTGCCAATCTGGGGGGAAACCTCCTGCACCTGGGCATCCTGCTGTGTGCGTACCAGGGGACTGGACATGGCGAGGTGTCCTGAGCCACAGGGAATGGCAGGGAGCCTTCCAGAAGCATCACAGATGGTTGCTAGCCTGGGTTCCCCCAGTTACCCAATTCCCCACAAGTAAAAGCAAGAAGCTGACCAGACCTCGGGGGCTGCATCCCACGACAGCAGCGGTTCGGCTGGGCACGGCTGTCTGGGCTCAGCCAAGCGTGCTCTGAGTCACTCCAGGGACCACCCTGTGGTCATCTCGGAACTCTGGGAATAAAATCCTTGTGGGATCTGGCTGCTGAGCCAACAACCCCAGACAGCACGAACACACACACGCTTTGGCAATCCTGTTGGCTGAGCTTTGCCATCACGCCTCGGCCCCGTGCCGGCAGAGCTGGGTTGTGTCTGTCTGTCCTGCAGCTCTGCCCAGCCGCACACACTCACCTGAGGGTCTCTGTTACCCCCCATGCTGGGACCCGGGTGGGCAGGCCGGGTTTGAGTTCTCTCAAGCACTGAATTGCACCATCTGTGTGTGGTGAGAATGGCCTTGGGGCAGCTGAGAGGAAGAAAATTCCCCCTGGGATTTTGGAGTGTGACAAAAACTGTTGTCAGTGCTGAACAAATGGCAGTGAGAGCCCAGATCCCATCACCCAGAGGTGGTGGGCAATGAGAGGGGTCAGTAGGGAGCACTGGGAAAGCTGGGAGGACTCGGGGGTCCTTCAGGTCGCGTCAGGCCTCCTTTCAGGGCGCTGTCAGCACCTCACAGAGTGAGTGAGGCACCTTAAACACCAGCATGAAGCTGCTCTTTACAGCTGCTCTTTACAGCTGCTCTTTACAGGGGTTTAACTACCTGAGAAAATTCCCTTCCTGCTAATAAAGGGAGTCAAGCACAAGCCCCTCCACAGCTGAGCACGTGTTAATCACTGGAAAACAGGGAGATTAGGAGTAATCCAGTGCCTTTTTGGACACCTCGTATAGACATAGCTGCACATGCTGTCAGCACCCCTGGGCAGGACTTGGCTCTCCCCAGTGCGCTCACAGCACTGGGGCTCAGGGGACACTTGGCCACCCCAGCTGCACCAGGAGGGAGCTTGGCCATTGGAATAGGGCCTCGGAGCCTCTGTCAGTGAAAGGGGCAGAGGAGAGAAAAACAGAAAGGGAAGTTTCCAGGTTTTAATTTTTTTCCCCAAAATTTTGCCCATTCATTCTGGGCATATGGCCAGAAAGCAATAAAAATCTGTTCTGTTTAGAAACAGTTTAGAAACATATAAATAACAGCAGTTTGGGGTGGCGAGAGCTGCAAACACAGGGAGTTGTAAGTTCTTGAGTTTATTAACATCTGAAGGGGATAACGAGAGCTTTATAACATCTAATTGAATTAAACACTCCAAGTTGGGGATGTAAAATTTGCCATCGTGAGCCATAATTATATACCTTCCTGGCACTGTTGTTGTTTCTCTACAAGCAAAAAAAATACGAGGAAGTGGGGTTTTAATTGAGGTAATAAATGAATTTGTGCCCATTGCTCAGTGATTTGTAGGTGTGGGGAGGGGAGCTGTGACCAGTGGGCTGGTGGGGGTGAACACAACCCTCTCCTGGGCCTGGGGCTGCTTGGGCAGGGTGTGCAGGGAGAGAAGGGGGTTCCCCAGCACCCCTGATCCTTGTCCCCTTGGGCCAGCAGGGAAACTGCCTTCAGAGCTCAGGCCCGACTAGCCGGTCATCTCTCTTGTGCTAATCGGAGAAAGATCTAATTTTTAGCCAGGCCAGGGAAAAAGGTGCTCATTAGTGGGCTGCAAATGTTTCAAGCCCTTGGAAGCCCTCACTGGAGTGCGGGAGGGCAGAGCAGCCCCGGGAGAGGTGAAAACATGGGAATATTTGCAAGGAGGAGGACAGAGGAGCTAATGCCACCAGGGCTGAGAGACTCAGCTCCCGCCACCACAACCAGACAGAGCTGGGCTGGCACCTGGCGCTGGAAACCAGAGCACGACCCCACGGCACTGGGGAGTAGGAAGGGCTGTGCTGGGCAGTCTGCATGGAAAACCAAATCTCTGCCAGTGCCGGTAATACCAGGAGAGAGCAGACCCACTGCAATTAAAAACATTTTCTTCTCTGTCCAGGCTTTTTATTTCAATCCAGGTTCTTTGGAAATAAACACGCATCAAAGGCAAAACCAGGAGTGCTGGCCTGGGCTTTGCTGCTCGCCCATGCCAGGTTTGTTTTCCTGTGCCCTGGTCCCGGCACAGCGAGATGGAGGATGTGGAGCTGCTGTGTCAGACTGACCATCCCACACATCGGCACTGTGAGCCAGGGCCGGGGCAGGGAGCCTTGGGAACAGCTCCCCATGCACAAGAAGCCTGCTGGAAATGCTGCCCCTGTCTCCAGATTACACGTTCCCGGTTTAGAAGAGCCTCCTACCCCTTCCAGAGTTCCCACTGCGTTCCCATGCTGTCTGAAGGACAAACCGGATGTCAGCTGGGCTGGAAAGCGCTGGGGTGACCACACTGGCCCCCAGCACATGCCCCTGTCCCTCTTGGCACAGCTTGGTGCAGACCTCCTGTGGCTCCAGGGACAGTTTGAGGAGTTTGTTCTTCTTCTGTCCCCAACCCTTTGTGACCCGCTGCAGGGGCAAAGCATTGTGAACCAGAGCAGGGACAAATCCAGCTGAGAAATAACTCAAAGAAAGGCAAGAAAGAGGGGTTATTTTTCAGCTGTCTGATTTCTCAGTTTGGTTCATTCTGTACTGGCTCGGGCCAAGGACGAGGAGGAGATGGGGACTGTGAGCAGGGCTTGTTCTGGGCTGACCCTGTCCTCTCCCTTCCTGGACTGTTCACAGCCCAGAGCCTGGAGCCAGGAGCTGCCCCTGGGCTGGAGCCAGGCCAAACTAGCACAGGTCCTGAGCTAAGGGTCACCTCTATCCCTGTCCACAGGGAGAGGCAGCTGTGAAGGGGCTCAGTTACCTGGGCAGTTCATGCGTTACAGATGCCCAGTCCTGGTCATCTGTAACCTCTTCCCACCACATCGCCCAGCAGTCAGTCCTGGCGTGGGAGGAGCAAATGTGCTGTGTGCTTCTGAGGAGAGACAGTTTTGGTACTGACAGGTACTTAATGGCCTCTCACAAGAGATGCTTGCTCCTTGCTCGTGAACAGAAGTGCTGGGATGTGCAGTGTTAGGGCAGCGATTTACCCACTGAGGTCCGCAGCTGTGATGCTCAAAGGGAGCAGAGGTGTGCCAAGGACTTGTGGCATGATTTAACCCACAAGAGGCCAGTGTGGGGCTTCCTCTCAACTCTGCCCCATCCTCTTCTTCCTTCGCCTGACACTGCCGGGGCATGTTAGCATCTGAGCCTGGCAGCAAGGGCTGTGCTGCACAACATCCCCACCCTTCCCACCAGCATCTCCAGCATTCCCACCAGCATCCCCAGCATTCCCACCCCAGCAGTTTCCCAAACCTTTGATTTTCTCAGTGCTGGTGGCTCTGATGACAGCGACTGGCTCGAGAGAGCAGCAGGAGAGACAGACCCTTTGTGCTGCTGTGGCACCAGGAGGACAGCATGGCCCCAGGGCAGCTGTCTGCACCCTGAGCTCCTCTGCTGCCCACATCGCTGCCTGGCACCAATGGCACCAGTGGCACCAGTGTCTGTCCCCTGGCCCCCCCAGGCTGCCTTCCCTGACAGCACAGTGGACTGAGCCACCTGGCTCCAATCTCTGAATAAAAGGTCTTAAAGACCTTTGTGAGAGAACATTGTGCTACTGGGGGCCAGAGATGCACTTTTCACGTGTCAGCCCCTTCCCAGACCTGGCAGAACCTTTCTCCCTGCTCTAAGGTCATGTGGGCTGCTTGCTCCTTCCTCGCAGGCATGTCTTCTGGGAGCAGGGAGCAGTTCTGCCCCATATGCAGCTCCTGTGTTCCAGAGGATGGGTTTCCAGGGAATTTGCTGTCCCTGAGCAGGGGTTTGTGCTCCTCCAGCTGACGGGGCCTCTGCCCATGGGGCTTCAGTGAGGAGACAAAACCGGGCAGCGAGCGTGCGAGCGCGGAGCAGCGCTGGGAAGCGCCGATGGGAGCAGCCTGGGAGCGATGGCACAGAGGGTCAGCCAGCCACAGGCTGCAGCCAGCCCCGCACACCAATCCTGCCACGTGTGTCTGTGCTTCCGCACACTGACATGAGTCCTTTTGACAAGCCCACATTCCTGTCCCCGGCTTTCAAGCCTCTCCCAGCCCCTCAGCATCCTGCCACGCACAGGACAGGCACAGGCGTCCTGGCTCTGGAGCAAAGGCAGGAGCAGCTGGATCCTCTTGCACAGAGTGGAGCTGCACCCACACCACCAGCCAGTCCTGCTCCCCTCTGGCTCCCCACCACACTGTCCACCTGCCCTGCTTCTATTGATGTTTGAAACTCCAGCAGCCTGAGATCCCCGCTGAGAATGCCTCTTTCCTTCCAGCTCAATGACAGAGCTCTTGGACAGCACTGAGTCAAGGAGAGGGTTCCCTTGCAATGTGTCCCCTCAGTGCAATCCCCTCCGGCTCATGGGCAAGCTCTACCAGCTGGGAAAGGTCTCATGGATCTGTGGCACTGGGCTGGTGGCACCGGGCTGGAAACGTGGCTCTGGGCACATGGATGGGAGCCACGTACTCTGTGGGAGCCCTGTTCTCCTGCACCCCAGCGGGGGGACGAGTTCGTGGTGAGCTCTCTGAGTGCACAGGGCCAGTGGCTCTGTGCTGCAGGTGGGCTCTTTGCAGCACCAGTGCAGGGAGTTCTGCACCTACCACTTTCAAAGGATTGGTGAGGAGCGCATGTCCTCGTCTTCCCTAATATTCCAGAGCTGGAAGCTCCTGTGTTCGTCCTCTTAGCAATGCTTGAGCACCAGAGGTGCCGTTGTTGCACGTTCACAAGATGCTGGAGGGCTCCACGGACACCCTCGTTCCCCAGGCAGGGATGTAGAGGACAGCACGGCTCCAGACACGACCCCAGTGCCACCGTGCCATTAATCTATGTCACACTGTCCTGAGCACATCCCGAGTCACTGGTCCGGCCCAAGGGCTCTGCTGTCCTGGGCACGCAGGGAATCCGGTCTCCCATGGGTGCACTGCCCTTCACCTACCGCCTCTTGCTGACAGGAGCGTGCAGCAAACCAGGGCACCAGAGGATCTGGGCTAGAAAATCAGCTGCACTGATTTATTTATTAACCCAGATCTGCAAAAGCAGGAAGAGAAGCTACAAAAGCCGGAGAAGCTGCAAAATCCTGCCCTTCCTCCCTGCTTCCCTGGAGAAAAGATCAAACAGAGAAGCAAACCCCAGGCCCTTGGTTCAGGCCAGAGGTTTCGTCCTGAGCATCGTCACTGACTCCATTCAATCTCCTGCCTGTCCCCTTCCTGTGCCCTGCTGCTGCAGCATTGGTGTGCAGCTGTGTCCCCAAACAGACTGCAGAGGATTTGGGTTAAAGCTGACTGGGCAAAGCAGAAAGGCAAGTTCTACTTCCAGTGTCTCCTGGCTTTGGGTCCTCACAAGGTCACATGGGCACTTCCCTGGGGGAAGGTGGCCCCACATCCTTCAGCAGTGGAGTTTTGCAGCATTCCAGGCTTTTTGACAGTCAGGGCTTGTGTCTCTGCACAGGGCCGATGGATGGAGCTGCCGGCAGCTGTGGTCCTGCCCTTGCCCCATCCCTGGGCTTGCTAGGCCTTTCTGAGCCCTTTGGGGCTCACCCTGTGCGCTGCTGCTGCCAGCCCAGAGCCAGGCGCTCACTCCGTGGGCAGACGCCTTTTCCTCTTTGTGTCCATCCCTCAGCAACAGCATTTTGCATATAAACGTCAAAGGAGGAGATGTTATCCCATAACTCATGGAGCAACTCCTGTTATTTGAAGAACTGTAAGGAGGTAGTTTATTTCCTTCTCTAAGATTGTTGTTCTACAGAAAGGACATGTATGTGACAGGACATGAGGAGGAACAAGGACACCGGAGAACAAATCTGGGGAAATGGCAGGCTCAGAAATAAATGATTTTTCAGAACAGAGGATTACTGCTGCAATCTGTGTAGTGCAGGGGAACAGGATGTTTAAAAGAATCCAAGAAATGCATTCAGCACCAATACTGCTTACTACATCTTGGCAAAAGCAGCGGGGAAAAGGAGACCTAATCCGAGAGTCCCTTTGACAATGATCCATCAGACGCCTTCCTCAGTGGCACTGGGGCTGGAGGGTGGCAGGAGTGACCACGGCGGGGCCTGTGGGGCCCTCTGCCACGGCAGCAGCCCACAATGAGCCCTGAGCTCCATCGCTCTGTTGGCTGGGAGTGGATGCGGCCGAAGCTGATGCCGTGGAGCGAACGCACTTCCCAGCAGGAGCGCCGGCTGCGAGGGGCTAATGCCACACACGTGTTCCCTCCTCTGTATGCTTAAATACAGCCAGCCCGAGGGTACATCAAACACTCACGTAAAGCAAGTGCTTTTGATGTTTTAAGCTAATCCCTTTCAAACAGGGGCTGGAGAGGGAAAAGCAGCACCATGCTGGAGTGCTGGCAGACAGGCCCCACTCCCACCCTCCAGGAATGGCTTGGATGTGAAACTCAGGCTCTCACAGAGGTACACAAGTTTTCCTTCAGCCCTGGAAACACATCAGCACATCCCCTCTCCATGTCCACAGGACCAGAGCAGGAGTAAGAAGCCGGGATGGGGCTGCTGGAGGGAGGCTGGAGCCCCTGTGGCTGCCTCAGCACATCCCGGGGTGCTGCCAGCACAAACACCAGCTCAGGGACAGCCCTGAGCAATCGGCTCCCAGCTCCCACTGAGCTCCTCTCGCTCTTCCCGTGGGCTCCATCACCAGGAGGGACACGGTCTGCGCCTGTGGGTGACAAGTCCCTGTCTGAGGAGGATTAGGGGACGGTCAATGCCATCTCCTGCTGCAAGAGGCTGCATGTTTCCCCAAGAACAGCCGGATGCCCACCTCCAATTTTGTAGCAAATGGCAGCCAGGGTAATTTTGTAGCTCTGAAGACTCCTGTGACTGAATTCTGCAGAGAGGAAATGCCAGAGGGTCCTGGGCTGTGGCCTGTCCTGCGAGCTACCAAGGACCACCAGCCATGGGCAGCTAGGCTGCATCTGGGAGGCAGGGTGACCATCTCCCACGGGCAAGGACTGAGAAAATGTCACTTGTGTGACTGAGGAGCCTCAGACTGGACCCCCTGCCCAGGCTTGGTCTCTTCAATGCGCAACGGAAGGAAAGAGTCTGTGTGCGTCCCTTTAAATTGGAAATTCCACATAAACAGGGCTCTTCCACAACATTTCCAGCCTTTGGCCAGATGAGAAACAACAAGGACAAAGCCCTTTGGGGGAGAGGGAAGCTGAAAAGCACAGACATGGCTCCTGTAGGGACGTGGCATGTCCAGCTGAATGCACAGCTCTAAAATCAGTGTTCAGTAGCAGCTAGAAAACCTCTGTGTCTGCCCTGGTACCACATGAGGGGTGCTGGATGTACAGCCTGGGCACCTGGTACCTGTGTGCCATCTCCAGAGGGAGGGGATTGTGATCCAGAGGAGGCAGACACGGCTCCATCAGCTGGGGACGAGGCTGACGGACAACAACATCAAGGCTTGCAGGGTCTCAGGGTGATGGACAAAGAACACCCGCCCAGCCCCTGCCGCAGCACAAGGGCTGGCAGGGGGACAGAGCCAGCTTCTCCCTGCACATCCCCATCTGTAGGGGCCTGGGGAGACACTGGCTCTTCACCACCATGTTCACACCAAAGCCTGGGCCGGGTGAAGCATTTGTTTCTTCCTTGGGAGGAATCTAGAGTACGTATTTCATGTATTTTGATGTGAAATGCTGTTTTAAACCAAAATAATCCTTCCAGAAAATTTGAGGCAGGATATTTCATTCCTCTTGAGCTGTTCTCATGAAAGCTTAGGAGAAGCAGCACCACCACCAGTGGTACAGACCTGTCTGGCACAGAGCCACCTCACTGGGGTGCCCAAGTGCTGGGCGGTCTTGGAGGAGGCAGGGGACAGCAGACAGATGTGGTTCCACCATGGCCCTTCTGCCCCAGGAGCCACCAACAGGCACCGACAGTGCTCTTTATGAGAAAATTAAGGAGAGTAACGGCCTTGTCCCCATATCATAATGGCTTTTCCTGATGCCAAAATAAAAAAAAAAAAGCTATTTCATGCTGTAATTACAAGTAATAAAAAGCTCTGTGCTGACAGATATACAGCACCCCAGCACCTGCCTCTGACAGCCTGGCCCCAGCAATACTTATCACCCTAACAATCCCACAGGAACGGGAGATAAGGCTCTCCCTGCCAGGCCTTGCTCTGCATCTGTTCCACTGCAGCCCCCTCCAGCCTGGCCTTGGACACTGCCAGGGATCCAGGGGCAGTCACAGCTTCTCTGGGCACCCTGTGCCAGGGCCTCACCCCCCTCACAGGGAAGGATTTCTTCTTGTGAGGAGATTATTCTTATCTGGCAGCAACGGAGTCACACACCACCCCAGGTGTCACACACCACCCCGGGTGTCACACACCAGCCTGGGTGTCACACACCAGCCCCAGTGCCACACTGCCCGCCTCAGGTGTCCCCTGCAGTCCCACAGCTCCTTACATTTGAGGTCCCTGTGTGCCAGAGCACAGGGACAAGTGGGTTCCCTGGGAGCTGGTGCTGCTGGTGCCAGTTTTTTCTCCCACTCCAGCCTTCTTCTGCACTCCTGCCTACACCCACCTCACTGCTGGCTCCCTCTCGCATATCATCTGCATATCATGCATATTCATGACAGATGTAGATAATTAAATATTCATGTACACAGTCACTGAACTTGCAATTAATCTGGAACTTGCTGTTCTTCTTCCATCTCCCCCACCCCACAAGGAGCCACAGGCAGCTCTGGCTGCCGGAGGATGCCGGGATTCCCAGCTGCAGAGGGCTACAGCCCAGAAGAGAGGAACCAGCACAGCTCACCCCTTTACTGACTCACTTTTCCCAGATCCATGCTGCTGTGCAGGAAGGAGCATGAGAAGAACCATAAGCCACCCTTCTTGCTCCAGGGAGCCCACGGTGCCTGCTGGGAGCACAGAAACGGGGCAGCAAAACTCCCAGTGCTGCAGGTGCAGGAACTTTGCCTCCAAGCGGGGCTGGTCTTAGGGCAAAGCTGTCCCCACCTACCACCAGTCCCCATGGGGGTACAAGTGGGTGCAGGGCGCAGGCGAGGGCAGGGGTGAGGGCTCTCCCCGACAGAGGACAGGGCCGGGGTTTTACGGATGCCATAGTTCTTCCACAAGCCCCAGCCCAGACTCTCAGTATCCCAGCAGCTGGCTCCTGCTGCAGGGTGCTGAGGGCATGGAGCCACTGGAGCTCTTGCACAGAGCCCCCTCCTCACTCCTGGGGCTCCCAGCCCTCTGCCAGCTCCAAGCTGCTCCCTGCAGCTCCCAGTGCTCCTGCAGACTCTCTCTGTGCACCACGTGTGTCAGGAGCTTCTGCTTCAAACCACAGCCAGCCTGACAGCCCACCCTGGGAAAGAGCTTCAAACAGCCAGAGACTGACAGAATCAGAACAGAGATGGGATGGGGTGCTGGGGAAGGGAGGAAAGTGAGCACAGGGCTGCAGAGGTCCCCAAAACACCTGATAGGCCTGTTCTGCCAGCGTCCTGAGAGCAGAGACCCCAGCCTAGGGGGTTCTGCAGCCACATCCCCCCTTGCACCACACAGAGCATCCTCCCTGGTCACACACAGCATCACTGCCAGCCATGCACAGCACTTATCCCTGCATCCACAGGGCTCCACAGCCCTCACCGACACACTAGGGCGTCATCACCCGCAGGGTCCCAAGCCTCCCTTTTCACCCCAGACCTATGTTAGAGCAACACAAGTGACCCCCTGGTGACTGTGACCCTTTGAACTGTCTCTTGGGCTGTTTTATTAGTAGTGGTCAACAGAAAATGTGGGTCATGTTGCCTGACTGCTCTGGCCAGGACACGCTCTGATGTGCTGGCTGTGCTGTGTCTCCCAGACAGCAAGAAATTGTTAACACGATCAAAAGTGTTTGTTAAAACTTTCTCTAGTAAATCCTTCTGTGTGTTTGGGGGGCAAGAACTGAGCCCTTCAGGCTCAGTTGACCCAGAGCATCTCGTGGATAAGTGGTAGATGCCTTGAAAACACTGGCAAAGCAATACTGAGTGTCTACTCACCTAAAAAACCTTCCCAGCAGCACTAGCACCCTTCCCCAGGCCTTTTACACTGCATATCAGTGATATTCTCATCTACTGCTCTTCACTATACAATTGAGTTTTGAAAATCATCTCCTTGAAAATCCCGTGTTTAAAGCAGGAGAAAACATCTGGCAGGGATACAAATTGTCTGTGCACTGAAGACTGGGGGTAGTTCAGCTGAAAGGGAGTAAGGTGTTGAAAGGGCTTTTTGGGGAGCCCAGGCACAGCTCAGAGCCCCCCAGGTCCCCGCACTGGTGGTGATGGCTCTGCTGCCCCAGGGCACTGCCAGCTCTCTCTCCAGTTGCCCCCAGCCACTGCCCACTCCTGAGCTGGTTCTCACTCTCGGCAGTGCCCATCTGCTTTGCGCCAGAAGTGATGAGAACTGGTGGTTTTTCAAGGTAATAAAGTTGTTTTCTTCCTGTCACTCACTTGAAATCACCCAGGGAGCAGGTTTTATATCAGCACATATGCAGGAGACCTTCCTGGTTCTGTGGGAAGAGCAGCTCCAAACACATCAGAGCTCCCGGCAGCGCAGGGCACTGCTCTCCTGCTGCACTCCATGTTTTAGCTCTAATTATCTCATCAATGTTTGCTGCTGCTGGATAAAGACACTCACAGCAAACCCAGCATGTCTGGAACGGCAGAACTGGTTTGCAGAGCCCCGGGCCAGCCACACTCCTCAGCCAGACACGCTCGTCCCTCTGCCCAGCAGCACACGCTTGTCCCCGGCACCGGGCACGGTGTGTCACAGCCCAGATCACTCGTGCATGTGTAGGTGCGGGTGTGTGTGGATGTGGGTGCAAACCCTTCCCTGATGCCAGTGCTGGCTGGTGAATAAGACCCAGTATGAGCCTGCAGGTGCCCAGTCACACCCTGGGCAGTGACAAGAGGGGGCTGCTCCCCACTTCCCTTCTGGGATAGGAACAGAGATGTTCCCCAGCTCCCAAAGAGGGGTTGAGTGGTAGTTCCAGGCTTTCCCTGCAAACTCTGTCAGGACTGGAGTGGCTCAGGGGTACTGGGCTGCTGAAGGAAGTCTGAGCAGCCACTTTAACAGCATTTTGGCAATGACAAGCCCCCATCCTTCCCTCCCAGTGCTTGTGTCCTGAGGCCAGCAGAACATAACTGGGGAGGTGCTGGGATTCTGGGCTGTGAGGAAGAGATCCCAACCTGGTTTTCTGCAGGAGAAACAGGCAGTGGGGGACACAGCATATTCCCCAGTCCTCTCTGCAGCTCCTTCATGGAGCCCCAAGCCTCCTACAGAGCTGAGAGGGGTTTGGTCGCTCCACAGCCTTCAAGTAGCGATGGACGCAGGCACAGCAGCGCATGAGAATGGACCACCGGCACCCTGGTGAACCCCACAGTCCTGAGGCAGCGACATCCCTACTCGGTACCCTCTGAAAACCCAGACGAGGGCCTTGGGGCCACATCTACAGTGGAAAAGCCAAGCCGGGGATGTGTTCCACTCGAGCTGTGCCACTGCCCCAGCTGCAAGCAGCTTCTTCTGGCACCCCAGAGTCACAGCCCACCTTAATGGCCCTTTCTGCTGGCCTTGCTGCATCCATTCTGCACAACTGTGAGCAAAGACATGAATGCAAATAAATCCACTCAGAGAGAGGAGGCTGAGGAGCAGGAGCTTCAGGGCTGGGGTTTCTTCCTCCTCATTGTAGTAACATGAACATCTGGCTCCAGCTGCAGCACCCACTGCTCTGAGCTGCTGCCCGTTCTCTTTTGCCCTGCACAGGTGCTGCTAATACAGGTCAGAGGATCTTCCTGGGTGAACATGTTGCACTATTTGCCATTGTTTGCTGGTGCCTCCTTCTCCTGTTCATGCAGGCTCTGTCAATGTTGACCCATGGATCGGTGGATGTGAGGTAACTCCCTGGGAGCCTTCTGTAAATACCAGTGAGGCACCACAAGCAAATGGCACAGGAATCAGGGATGAGGCTGTTCCTGGGAGCTGCCAGGACCAGGCACAGTCTTAGGGCTGAGGGCTGGCAGGAGCTGGGGTCCCACCACAGGACCCCACCAGGAAGAGCCCACCCTGGGCAACTCTACCTGGACAGTGCTGCAGCCATGGTAACCATGGTGACATCACCATCGTGACATTAACATCCTGACGTGGTCCTCCAGCTCTCCCAACACTGGAACGAAATTTGCAAGCAGCATTTGCAGGGATTTTCTGTCGTGAAAAGTGCCCAAGCCCTTTGCAAAGAGGTTGGGTGCCCCATCCCCAATGGGGACAGCATGAGTCCTAGCTTGCTTGGGCAGGAGGAGAGAGGGCTCACGGCCATGGTGAACCAAGGCCTGGCCAGGATGGAGACTTGGGGCACCTGCACACCCCTCCTGAAGCCTGTGCTATCCAGAAAACCTCCTTCCCACCTTGGATCAGGCCATGCCCAGAGCCTGGTGATTCAGAAGGGATATAAGCATCAAGCCACCCCCTGCCCAAACTGGTCTCAGCAGGAACAAGAGCACTGCAGAGTAGGGTATCACATCAACTGATGCTTTGGCTACAAGCCCTGAAGCACAGATAGGTCCCTCTGTGGCCCTCCTTGTCCATCCTCACCAGCTGGTGTGCGGGGAGCACACCAGGGCCTGTCAGACAGTACCCAAGTGCCCTGATCTCCCCCACCAGACCAGGCTGGCCTTGGCAAGATGCTCTCAGAGCCAAAGCAGACTTGGTTTGTGGAATGGTAATGCTGCTCTGGTGGGTGTTTAGACACTTCCAGGCTTACTGTGGCTTAGAAATGAGTATTTATTATTAATTCTATTCCTTCTCTGGTGCCAGGGTAAATCACAGGATAAATCACTGCCACTTGGTGATGAAGGGTCCAGGAGCCAATCTTTAGCTTTGCCTGAGATTTATGCCCATTTAAAAACAAAGATCCTGACAAAAGAGACAGATTTCCTGGCATGGAGTAGCTCTGTTTAATTAGTGAGATGATTCATGTTTTCAATCACAGTTTATAGCAGGCCCTTTACAGTCAGCCATAAAGCAGGAGACTGCAGGTCTGCCAGGCCCTCAAAAACAACCCATCTGTGTTCCCTGCGGTGCAGGCACCGGCACACGCAGCTCTGCAGGGATGGGGTCACCGTGCCGAGGGGCCCAGCTGGACCCCAGCACCTGCAGACCTTCACCAGAGCCACCCATAACCCCTTCCCAGTGGATCTGAAGCATGGGAGAGACAGACACCCCCCTTCCCCCCCATGCCTCAGGGCCTGCATCAGCTCTAACTTGGAATTCTCTCCCTTCTTCATTCCACCAAATTCAGCCCGGGGCTGCTCCTGGCAGGAGCTTTGCTCTCCAGGTCCCGTGCACTGGCTTCCAGCCTCCCCGCAGCAGCAAGGGGCTCTGCCATGTGCCACTGGTGTCCCTTGGTGGCCGTGCGGCTCACAGGTGTGGGGAGCAGGTGGAAGCTGGCTGCCTGTCTATGTTTTTCCCAGTGGGATCATAGTCAGGGACACCCTGGGATGGGAGGGCTGGGCAGAGCTCTCTGAGCATCCCCAAGCTGAGCAGACGCTGCTGCAGAAGCTCCACCAAGCTCCCATGGCCGTGGGAGTCATTGCAACGGTGCTGGGGGCCTTGGGGAGGCCAGAATGAGAATGCAAATCTTTGGCCCTAAATCTGCTCTGAAGTGGGGGAGAAGGTTCTTGCAAGGTTGACAAATGCAGGGTGAGGCAATGCCATGCTGAGCCAGTCCCTGGAAACAGGGGCACTGCTGTGGAGCAGAGCCTGTCCCCGGGACGTGGTGCTTGGAAGTGGGTCCAGCACTGCGGGACCAGCTGGGACAGAGGCCCAACTCAGCCCTGTTTTCCTCCTGCTCAGCTGGGCTGGAGTGAGAGCCAGCCTGGCAAGGAGGTTAAGTGAGGTACTAGCCCCACACAGGGCCACCAGCCACACTCACAGCTACGACTGTCTAGACAGTCTCGGGAGCCAGAGGCTGCCTTGCTCTGTGCACCTCCACCAGCACAACCCAGGCATTAATTCAGAAATGAAACAGACGTGGCCAAGGTCCATAAAATTAATTAGCTCTCACTTTAAATTAAGCATCTCAAATGGGTGTTTCATGGACATTTAATTAAAAGCCTGAAAGTTACACTGTAAGGAATGGCTGGAGCAGAGCCAGAGGATGGGGTGGGGGCCCAGGGCTGGGAGCTAATGCCATGTCCTGGCTGTGCTGAGGTGTCCAACAGGCAGCACGAGCTGTGTCTCCCTCCTGGCATCACCATCTCCTTCCTCCTGAGCCTGTCCCTAAGGGGCATCTGCCCCCAGAGCTGGACAGAGCTGGGGCACGCAGCTCTGCAGGGGGGACATGGGGTGGCACTCTGACCACAGCGAGGGACTGCTCTGAGGCAGAGGTGACTGGGAGTCTGTCCCATGCTTCAGCGTGGCCCTTGACAGCACCAGAAGATGTCGGAGAGCCAAGAAGAGTCCTAGACCGGGAAGGCATGCCCAGAGCATGCACCAGCATCACCAGGGGCAAGAGGGACCAGGCTGGCTCTGCTCAGTGTGTGATGTGTCAGGTCCATCAGCATCACCGGAGGTCCCCCGTGTGGGACACACCCGGTGCTGAGTGTGCCTTGGTTATGCACCAGCACTTAATGGACAAAACAGTCTGTGCTGAACAAACACTGACCAAGGGCAGCCCTCACCCAGCAAGATGTCTGCTGTCACCTCATGTCCCTGTCCTTATGCTCTGCCAGTAAGGCCCCTCCAGCTCAGCCTTAGCAGGGCTTCACATGGACTCAGGAGTGTCCCAGACAGCAGCAGCCAAAGCTCATGGTGCCAGCACACTGCTGAAGCTTGATGCTAATGGAAAGGAAGCACTGCAGAAGGAAAAGCAGGTTATTCCCACCCCTGAAGAGCCCTGAGGATGCTTGGCAGTGTATCCAAGCAAGGGCCCTTTCTGATGGTACAGCTGAATTCTGCCCTTCTCCCTCACTCCCGTCTCTGGACTCTCAGGGAATTTAGAATGGGTTCACATGAGCCCACAGGAACACAGGGCAGAAAAATCACCTTCATTTCCCAGCCAGGTGCTCTCCTCCCCAGGTACTCCCCCAAGCACTCAAAGGTGTGCTAAAGATCAGGGTGCCAAGGGATTTCCTTTGCTGGGAAATTGCAAGGGCTTAAAGCGCAGCAGCTCTGAAACACAAGAGCAGAGACCTGGAGACAAGGCCCTTCCTGTGGGTAACAGCCATGCGGAGTCCAGACCCAACCCTGGGACAGCCACAGCCCCAGGACCCGTCTGGGTCTGGGAACTCCATCCTCCTGAGGTGACAACCACCCACCTGTGAGCCAGCCCCATTCCGTGTTGTCCCCGATGCCCACGCTCCCAAGGGCCAGACACTGCCGGTGGACATACAGCCCAGCTCAGCTGAGGTTTGTCCTTTACTTGGTGTCAGGCTGTGATGTGAGGTCCCTCGTGGTTTAAACTGAGGCCTTGCAAGATGTCTAGCACAAGGCAGGCTGCAGCAGACAGGCGGGGCTATTTTTACCCCAGGGAGCAAACAGGGAGCAGGCAGGATGTCCTTCCAGGGAGAGGGACTGGGACCAGGGCCGTCCTTCCGGGGGGCTGTCTCTCCCTGCTCGTGCTGACCACCACCAGCTCACACGTCTCCCAAAGCAGTGCTCAAGGAAAGAAGCTCTTTGGGGTGAGGAGAGTCCTTTCCAGCTTCCCAAGGCACCCTTGTGCTTCTCAGGCACTGGCAGCAGAGCAGTGGGGAGGCTGTTACACTGCATTCCAAACGGAAAGGGCTGAGCATGAGCCTTAGCACGTGCTGCTGACACCAAAACCACCCCTCCAAGGCCTCCTAGGCCCCCAACTTCTGAGGGCCTCCCCTCTGTCCCCTGGAGTTTGGCTCCTCAGATGAAACCCCACACTGGAGATGAGCTGGGGGCTGGGGGTAGAGGCTCCTTTGAAGTCAGCCTGGGGAATCCATCAGGGCAGAACCAACCCAAGGCTTTCCTGTGCTACAGAAACTGGATGCTTAAGGTCCCACTTTTAACGTTTCTCCCAGGAGACCACTGATGCTGGAGCCATGCTGTTTCTTGACATTCTGTTTTTTGAAGAGGAGCTTGAATTTGAATAATGAGGCTTTGAGAGGAAAGCATCCTGCCTTGCCTTCTCTGTGTGCTGAGACTATTCCTGTCCCCGAGGAGACCCAGCCTGGCTGTTGGAGAGTGAGGGAGGCTGTGCTCGGGAACACAGTCCAATCACTCGGGGTGCGGGTGCTCCCCCCTTCTCGCACCCACCCACGCCACAGAGGGATCCCAGCAGCTCTTGCTCATAAAGGCCACACACATAAGACAGGCCCGAAGGGCATCGTTACATGTCCACATCTCACCATTATGTAATGGCTAATTTACCTTAATTACATTAAATTTACAACAAACTTTTACCTCATTCCTAAGATATTTATGCTGTTTATTCCTTTGCTCTGCCCCAGCTTTCTGATGAGTAATTCCCAGCTGGTTGAATAGTGGCCCATCACAGCACAGCCTGTTCTACCTGGTTTACTCGGCCCTGGAATTTGTAATCCCCGTACTGCTACCAGTGTGTCAATCCCACCAGTGCCCCAGTCACCTCATCAGCACTTTGGGGACATCTGTGAATCCCACACAACTGCAGCCAGGCTGGACTCTGCTGGCTCTCCCACCCACCGCCTTCCTGCAGCCACTTGTGTATCTGGCTCCCACGCCGGCTGTCAGAGGTGACATTCTCCCCAGCCTTCTCTAATCCCCTCAGACTCACATTCCATTCATGAGCCCATTAATTCCTGTCTGAGGCTTAGGGACATCGCCCGAGAAAGAGAACTACAGCACCTCCCTGAGTCCAAGCAGGACCAGAAATCCAGGTGGGAACAAGAAGCCCTTTGCAAAGGTCCAGTGGCTCACAGAGCTCCTCCCTCACTGGTTTCCTCCTCATCATCTCCCTGGGGCTGGCTTCCTGATTTCAGAAGCATGGGAATAAGTGATCCCACTGCCAGCAGGACCGACTGTGCCATGCTGCCCTGGATCCTTCTCGTCCTTGCTGTCCTCAGCTCCAGCTGCCCTGAGTGCTTTCCCAACCCTTCCCAGTTGTGAGAGCACCTCACCGCCCCAGAACCGTCCCCGGGACATTTCAATGGCTAGGGAGCCTTCATTCTCTCATCCAAAGCGCCCTCTGCAGCTGAACCAGCAGCATCCTTCATTCGCTGGAAGCGTTTCCGGAGGAGCTCCATATTCCTCTGGGTTCCTGCAGCCACCTGGGTTCCTGCTGCTGGGACCTGAATTTCTCTCGCCAAGTCCAGAAGTGCCAGAGAAATGTGAAACACCTGGATCAGGTTGGGGTGTCGTGCTCATGCCTGCGCAAAGGCACTCTCCCGTGCAAGGGGCATCTGTAGAATCAGAAGCCGTTTGCTGCAGAATCTGCTGGAAGACATTAATTCCTTAGGGCCGCTCTTCTCGCAGTGTGTGCACGAGCGGCCACCGCAGGGATGGCAGCCAGAGTGCTTTCATTACGGCTACAATAATTAGGATCAAAGGCTCAAGAGGCTTTGTGGGCCAAACAACACCAGGGCAGTGCTGGCTAATGGTTGGACTCAGTGACCTTGGATGTCTTTGCCAACAAAAATTATGATTCTATGATTCTATCCCTTACGCTGTGGTACCTTGTGCCCCTCGCCTTTGGGCAGGTGGGTGCTGTGCCCCTGCCCCTGGGGAAGCGTCCAGCACCGCAGGGCTGTGCAGCAGGACCCGTCCCACCCCGTCGGACCCGGCCTCGGGGCCGCCCCTTGCCTCTGCCTCAGCTCTCCGGCTCTGCCAGTTTATCGCTGCCCAGTGGTCATCCTTCACCTTCAGATCTCACCAGGCTCCATAAAGGACACCCTGGCACCAGGACACTTCCGGCTGCTGGGTGGGGGTCGGCCCGCCCGCCCCCGAGGAGCAGGTCCCCTTCTCTGGTCCCCACATGCTCCCCAAGGCCCCGCTCCCCACGCCCTGTGCCCGGCAGCCCCCAGCCCCCTCCTTCTGCCGGTGGCGCTGGTGGCAGCGCCGGGGACCTGCTGCCATCCAGTGGCTGCTGCCGCGGGGATGGAAACTCGGCTCCGGCCGCCCCAGCACGGGGAACTCGCGCGTGTTCGTGTCGCTGTGTGCGGCTGTTGACACACGCGTGTCAGGGTCTGCGCACACGAGCGCGTTTGTCTCTGCCCGTGCGGGCGTGGCCGTGCCGTGAGCGGGGACACGGCTGAGGCAGCCAGCGCAAGGACGGGCGTGTGCGTGTGCACGGGCATCTGCCCGTCTGGGAGCTGCAGCTGAGGGCAGACAGCACAAACACGTCGCTTTCCACAGCCACACTCACAGCGTCTGCCCTGTCCCCTCTGTGTGGCTCAGTGCCACACACTCAGCGTCACACGCTCAGTCCTGTGAGCTCCCCGGCAAGCCTGAGCCCAGCGCACACAAGCAGGCAGCAGGGCTGGCTCGGAAGGAAACGTGGCATCACTGCTCAGAGTGGCAGAGCTGGCAGCAGAACAGGGCAGCCAGGACCCATCCTGGAGCTCAGCATCTTCCCCGGCAGCCAGGACCCATCCCAGTCTGGCCTGGCTGTGCTCCGCATTCTCCCCGGCAGCCAGGATCCATCCTAGAGCTCAGCATCCTCCCCACCAGCCTTATACTTTGGGTCTGGCTGTTCTGGGGCCACCTCAGGGTGCTTCTCTCAGATCTGCAGAGCCTTGGGGATGTTCAGACTGTGGCTGTGCCTTTCTTGGCCCAGCTTGCCATGACAAGAAGGACGGGAGAACCAGCCCTGTTCCGACTGCTGTGAGCTGTGCTCCTGCTCTCAACCACACGGCTCCACTGGTGCTGAGACATCTTTGCTCCCTCTCAAGCCTCCATGTAACTGATGGCGGTGAACGGTGTTTGACAGGAGCCTTTTCTATCTGAAATCATTTATCTGCCACCCAGCTGCAGGCACAGAGATGGGAAAGAGGGAGATCTCAGCTCGACATTTCCCTTAGGCATGGAAGTGCTCCAAACATCTTGCTCCACAGAGCCCTCTCTGGTCTTTCCTGTGAGCTGTCAAGGGACCTGGTGGACATCATTAATTAGTGCAGCTCCTTCTCTATGTAACCTTGAAGGACTGTCCACCCTTGCTGCTGCTGGGAGCCCCTGACTGCCTCGGTGCAGCCAGGCCCCACTCTGCCATGGCACTGCCCCATGCCAGCTGGCTCAGCATGTAAGGATCTGGAGGTGATGGGTCTACTTTTCCCTGGCCAGGCTGTGAACAGGACTGTCCCCACAGATTCCCATCACCCAGGGATATTCAGGCAGGCAGCTGGAGCCACAGGTCAGTGTTTGATTCCTGTATCCGGAACAGGCTTATTGCATCTCCACAGCTTGACCAGTCTCCATCTTCATCCTTGACCATGGAAAACTTGGCAAGGGCAAGACTTTGTCCACCCACTTGGGCATCACCTGGGTAAGTGTTGAGCACGATTAAATTGTTCAATTCCTTTATGTTCAACTGCACATAAAGCAACTTCATTCATATTAATAAAGCCCACATTTCTGCGGTCACTCGAGTGAGTGTTTCAGGCAGGATTTACTGTGTGGCAGCTCCTGGCAATGCCACAGCTAGGCAGCCCATCACCAGTGTTAATTAAAGGCAGAATTGGAAATTATAACCATGGCTTTTCTGCTTCTGCTTTGTGATAAATTATAATCTCTCCTGTAAATTCACACTTATAATGTCTCCCATAAATTAACAAGTGTGGGGAAGAAACGATCCCAAAACTGCAGGGGCTTTCCAGGGAAATGAATTGCTTTGCAGGGATGATCATTTTTTAATATCCCAAATTAGGTGTTTTTGGAAGCCTGGCTGCTGTGTCACACCTCCTCCAGCAGCAACTTTTGACACTGCAGCTCTTCCACCTTCACAGGAGAGACTGTGAGGGATGAGGGCACTCATCTACCCCAGGAGAGGGGTAGGGGGGATTCTTTTGGGCTGAGCCTTGAGCAAACACCAATTCCTGGCTGGTGCCAGCATGCTGGGAGCACAGGGCAGATGGGGGCTGAAGGAGAAGCTCCTGTGTCTCCCAGGGTGGCCACAGGCGAGGGCCGAATCAGGCACTGCTCCTTGAGACGCTGCCTTAGATCTCCAGGGCAAGAAGGTCTCCAAGGCTGCCCACCTGCTGTGTGCCCACCACGGGAATTTGAGGACAGGTGTAGGAGGTTGGGCAGAAGAAATGGGCTGAGGGAAGGGTCTGAGCGGGGTGGTATCCCCAAAATCCCTCCAGACAAGGCTCAGAGACCAAGGACCTGCTTGGTACCCAGCCAGGAGGAGCCAGGAGAGTCCAGTGTGCTCTTGGGTCACTCTAAACAAACATATCTGCAGCCCACTGCGCTCCCATCATGCGACCATTCAGCCCCCAGAGATGAGCCTGGAGGGGGGTGTATCTCTTGCATCTCCAGTAGCACCCCAGGAAGCCCTGCCAGAGGACTGGGACATCAGCACCAGGTCGGTTTTTATCGCCGTGGGGAGGCAGCTCACAAGTCTCAGGGGAAAGATGTAATGCCTCATTGAGTATTTGCACATTCTTTCAAATGCCACCAAAAATAAGACATTCCTGGTACTTGTCGTGACTGCCAACACCAGCTGCAGCACAGAGAAGCCCCACAGGGGTGAGGATGAGGAAGGAAAGCACGCACACACACGTGCAGGCACACAGGTGCCTGGGAGTCTGTGTGCCCTCGAGCCCACTGCCGGGAGGAGGGATGGCTCCCACCACCTCGTGTATCCTCCGCAGCAGCTCAGCTGCCCCATCTGCACAACACCGCTCTGCACCGCGGGGAGCCGCTCTGGGGTGGCTCATCTTCCTGAACGGAGACCCCGTTCCAGGGGGCTGAGCCTGCTGGGTCCCCATCCCTCTGCAGGCAGTAAAGCAGAGCTACACTCACCAGTCCCGGGGGCTGCCCCGATCTCCCAGGGGTGCTGCAGAGCTGGGGACAGGGTGTCTGTTTGTGGAGCACCGGGAAAAGCAGGACAAAAGAAAGGCACGCAGCCCCCCAGGTCCCCATGCTGGGTGCTGGGCAGCAATGCCTCCGTGTCCCACCAGAACATCCTGGCTCCTGTTCAGGCGGAGGGGAACAGGACCCCTCCTCATAGCTACACGTGGCCTCCCCCAAGACTGCCCACCCGTCTCCCCCCGCGGCTGGTGGCTTACGTCAGGCAGCAGATGGATCCTGTGCCCAGCAGGCTGGCATGGGGGTGGCACCGGCGGTGCCTGCAAATACCACGGCTGCTGACGGTGCTGGTTATTCTTAGCACCCATGGAGGCGCAGGGGGGGTCGCCTGGCAGGGGCCTGGCACTGGCGGGCTCCCCTGGCGCAGATGGCTCAGTGGCATGAGCCAGCTCTCATCACGGCACCAATGGGGAAGGAACAGGGAAGGCAAGATAGGCAGATTGCACCCAGAGCCCCGCCTGGCACTGAGCCAGCTGCAGCAGGGTCTTTGAGGAGAGGAGGTGATCTGGATGCCACCTAAGAACAGGACAAGGGTGCATCTTCTCTCCCAGACTCCACAGAGAGGGCCCTCCCAAAGTGAGCACTGGGGAGAGGGGCTGTGGCTGCGGGACCTGGACAGGCACCGGACAGACAGGTGGCACATGGCTGGGGACATGGCTGGCACAGAGCTGGCTGAACCCAGGCCCCCACAACCCCACACATTCTCCCTGTTCTCTCCTTTCCAGTCCACTACCCTCTCTTGTCCGGGGGGCTGCAGGAGAAGTCAGGGCAGGACTGGAGTCCCTGCCCTGAGCTGGGAGCAGAACACCCCACGTTTCAGCCAGGAGTAGGGAATCCCTTTCAGAGCCGAGGGAGCCCCTTTGAGTGCGATGCCCCTCGGGGCCAAAGCTGTCCCTGCCCTCCTGGTCTGCCCCAGACCCAGCTGAGTCCCCACTCCCTCCAGCACGCCACCGTGTGCCGCTTGTGGCTTAGGGCTGCAATGACACGTCTGGGTGTGGAGCACGTGAGTGCCCTTGAGGGAAGTGGCTGTGCAGAAACTAGCACTGTCCCAGTCCCGTGAGCAGCAGGACCCAAAAAGGCCAGAGCTAAACATAGGAAACCTACTTTCCAGCTGCCACCACCAGCTGATCACCTTGAACCACCGTGTGGCTCCCGGATCTGGGGCTTTAGGGAGCTCTCCGTGGCTTGCACGTGAGAACGTGGCAGCCCATGGTGTGTGCCGGTCGCAGATGAGGAGCGAGGAACTGATGGCCGCGGAGCAGCCCCAAGCCCTGTGTGGCAGCTCTGGTGCAGCTGGAGGGGCCGTGGGCGAGGAGGCACCGCCAAAGGGCACAAGGAGCCTGGAGGAGTCAGCGACCTGCACCCGGAGCCACCTCCAGCGCCGTCGGGGCCGGGCAGGACCCGCCGGGCCGGGGCAGAGCCCTGGGGGAGCCGGGGCCGAGGAAGGGGTGCCAGCCCTGGGCGCCTGTCCTTTCCCCCGTGCCCACGCGATGGCAGCAGCCTCCCGCGGGCCCGCGGCCACCGGCCCACGGAGCCCGGCGTGGGGCTCAGCTCCGCCCCGGGAGCAGCCGGAGCGCAGCGCACGGGGGCCGCTCTGAACCCGGAGGGACGGAAGAAAAGAAATCTCAGCACCCTCCTGTTTCCGTGGATCCTGGCAACAGTGCGGTCACCAGGGTCCCCCCTCACTAGACCCTGCCCCAGGGCAGATGGGTAAGGCTCAATTCCCCTTCCCTCTCTCATCACCCACTAGAAGGCCTGAGGAAGGAGCTCAAAAACAGCACTCGGCATCCACCAGTGCATAGAAGGAGGGGACACTCCTGGGGCAGCTTGCGGGTCGTCTGTCCTTCAGGAATTCACCTGTTTTCAGTATCATCCCAGGGCTGACAGTTCCCCCTGCCCACACCTGGACCCCACGCTGGTGCCACCTCCACCGGGAGCCGGATCCTGCCGGTCTGCAGGTCTGATGGGGCCTGGCATGGGAAGTCCTGCCCGAGGTCACCGTGGCCACTCTCTCAGCTGTGGATCTGTGGTGGCCGCTGTCTCATGACTCCCCCGGTTACTAATGGCCTGGAAGCTGCTTCATCCTCATGGGATGCATCTTCCTTCTTCACGCTGAACAGGGAACGGGAATGTTTGCTGGACACTCCTGCTGCTCCTTCAGTGGCAGCAGCTACCACGTTAACAGCCCCGGCAGACACTGCACCGCCACCGGGACCCCTGCTGTTCCAGTGCTCTGGTGGCTTTGCCCGGCCACATTTTGACCCGGTTTATCTCTTATCAATCCTGCACCGTTCAGGCATGCTGCAATCCTGCGATCGCTGCTTCCTGCAGCTCCTTCCAGCAGCCCTTTTGCAATCCTGCTGTACAGATCCTCCTGCCGCCCCTCCATCCTGCCTGCCCCTGGCGGGGTTCCCCAGCCTGCCTGCTCCTCCCCTCGGCAGCTCTGCTTCCTTGGACCCTTGCCCAGCCCTTCCCCACCAGCTCCCGGTTGTTTATCTCTCTGAAGGGTGAGGGCTCCCCGGGCTGGTCCCTGGGGCTCACTGACCGGCAGCGATGGCAGCCCAGCTCCATGGCCCCCCTCTCACCCCATGTCTGTGTATGCTTCGAAGCCGGGACCTTGTCACCTTCCCGAATCTCATTCCGAGGGTCCCAGCCCAGTCGTCCCCACCTCTCTGAGGTGTTGTCCCATGCCCCAGCACCACCAGGACAGCACCATGTGCCCCAGCCACTCTTCGCCAGCCCCCCAGTGCGGGTCACTGGTGGCAGAAATGTTCACCCTGAGACGCAACAGTGCCAGGGAAGCCACTTCTCCTCCTCCTAGAAATCCTCATTTTCCCTCGCATATTCCCGAGCCCCAGGCACCTGCCGCGAGTCTCAACGTGCCCAACATCCATAGCCCCCGGGCTTCGTGCGTTCCACCCATGCCTGACTTGGCTCCGGGCGAGGCGGCTCCCAGACGTTCTCAGCAGTGGTCCTTCCTGGCTTTTTCCCCCGTCCTGGGGCCTTTCATCCCCTTTTTCCTCTTTCCTGCTCCCTCTTCGGAGCCACGCGGGCTGCCCGCGTCAGTGCTTCGGGGAGTGATGCCGCGGGCAGCGCCAGCCCCCTGAGCCCCCACGCCGCCCCCGGAAAGCACAGAGCGGAGCGAGGGTCCCCAGCGGGAACGGGGCACCGTGGCCCTGTGTCACTCCATGTCACAATTCGCCAACTTCTCCCGGACCCGCGCGTGGGGTGGATGCGCTGCGCTGCCCTGCCGGGGAGCGGCTGCTCGGGTGGGGGGCGGTGGGCGGGCGGAGCGGAGAGGGGCTGGGCCAGGGAGGAGCGGCGAGGAGAGGAGCGGAGCNGTCCTGCAGCCGCTCGCCCTCCGCGGCCCCGGGAGCGGCCCCGGCGGCGCCGCCGTGGCCAGGCGCGGGGACACCCGGGATGTCCTCGTCGCCCGCGGAGGAGTGCCGGTCGCCCGTGGGGCTGGACTGCTGCAGCTGCTGCCTGGACCTGGCCAACCGGAGCGGGCTGGAGGAGGGGGCCGGGGGCGAGAACAACAACCCGGGCAGCCCCACCGTGAGCAGCTTCCGGCAGCTGCGGGAGCAGCTGGTCCGACAGAACCTCAACACCGACAAACTGAGCTCCATCATGCGCCAGGACTCGCTGGAGCCCGTCGTGCGGGACCCCTGCTACCTCTTCAACCAGGGCATCTGCAACAGGAACATCGACCAGACCCTGCTCTCCATCCTCCTCCTCTTCCACAGGTGGGTGTCACCGCCGGGAGCCTGGGAGCTGCCGGGGGCCGGGCGCCTTGGGGCAGCGGGCTCGGAGCTGGCAGTGGTGTGGTGCTGGCAAGAGAGGAGGACTTGTGTGACCCCCGGGCTGGGGGGTGTCAGCGCCGGTGGGATCTGGGTGGGGAGAGGCCCGAGTGGTCGCGTCTGGCACGGAGTCCGTACGTGGTGCCAGTCCATCCCTGGGTGCGGGTCCGGCTGGCTCTGCTCCGCCATGCCCGCCGTGCCCATCTTGGGGTGCCCTGTGTCTGCCGGGCAGTGACAACAGCCCCCAGCTGTGTGTCTTGGCCGCTGGACGCTGTGCTCATCTCCCTGGCTACCTCTGTCCACACAGACAGTGCCCGCAGGGGCATGGATAGCGTCCAGCGACAGACAGACATCGGCCCCATCCTGCCTGGAGAGCGCAGCAGGTTCCTTGGGAAGCAGCTGTGCTGCCTCGAAAGCCATCTTGAGCGTCAGTGAGAGCCTGGGTAGGGAACCCGAGAGTCCCAGTGCCAGCTCCTGCCCTTTCGGCAGCTCCCCTGGCCCTCCCCGGAGCGGAGACAGGTTTGGCCCGGAGTGGTACTTCCCGTCCCTGGAAAGTGGCTCTGCCCTGCCCGAGCTGGTCTCGGGGCTGCTCTGGGCAGGCTACCTGTGCCCCCACAGCTGGCTGTGCTGGGGGCTGCTCCCATCCATTCCCTGGCGGACTGAGGAGGTGGGACCGCGGGGTCTGCCCTGCTCCCCTCCTCTAGCAGTGAGGACAGAAGAGACTGAACAGGAGGTCCCGGCGGCTACCGCTCCGCAGGCTCCCCAGCCCTGGTGAGGTGAACCCCAGGGGCGAGGAGTGGACAGAGCTGTCTCAGGTCCTGCACTGGCGCTGTGTGGGGCTGGCTCTGGTGACAGAGGGAGCTGGTGGCACCCTGTGGGGGAGCAGCCTGTGCTGGGGCTAGCAGGTCTGGGTCTCCTCCGTTCGGCCTGGGAGAGCCGAGCTGGGCCAGTAGTGCCACAGGTGCCCGAGGCTGCCAGTGTGTTCAGCAGGTGGGACACATCCACCACCCTGAGGGGACCTGTGGCCCATCAGTGCGACAGGTACAGATGTCTGCACGGCTGGCACGGCAGGCAGTGGCTCGGCTCTGGGGCTTGCTGCTCCGCCGTGGGAGGGTAAAGCGCAGGGGGAGCAGCACCCCCGCGTTCAGAGACAACTCGCCATCCCCTTCCCGTCCTGCACGCACATGCACCGTGGGCGCGCTCCGGGCTGTGCGCGGGTGGGCTCACACGTGGCTGCCCCACGCGTGTGAGCCACCCCGGCGTGCCCGCCCCCTCGCCCAGCCAGCGTCTGACGCCGAGAGGCTGCTGCCTCGAGCCGGCCTTGACGGAGACGCTCTTCCTGCACTTACATAACGCCGAGCTGCCGCTCAGGTGGGAAGGGAGGAGCTGGGACACCCGCCAAGGCGCCGGTACCTGGCCCGTACGGGGAGCAGTGAACCTACCCAGCTGGGAAGGAACGGGAGCGAGAGGTTCCCCTCTTCCCTGGGAGGCTGCGGCAAGCTGGCACCGTGGGTGAAGGGGGAAGCGAGACACTGTCCCCAGCATGGGCTGCCAGCACTGGAGTCAGAGCCAAGCACCTGGGCTGCTCGCTGGGGCAGTCAGTGACAGTGCCTGTGGGCCAGAGGCCACTGATACGGGCACAGCGGGCTGCTTTCGAACTCATCCCTGCTGGAGCAGGACCTGTGGTGTTCCTGGTGAGGTAGGGAGTGACCAGAGATGCCAGGGGACAAGGATTTCTCCCTGTCAGTGCCCCTTAGCACTCCTTGCTGCCTGTCTTCCGTGCCCTGTTGTGTGATGTGTCTCAGGAGGCTCCAGGCACTGTGTTTGTGACAGGCTGTGCCGTGGTGTGGTGCAAAGCTATGTCCCTCTATCACACACCCAGTGTCCAGGTACCTTGGTCTGGAGGCTGCCTGGGTGATCCCCTGTCACCTGTAGGTGGCACAGCGTGGGGGAGCCGAGTGCACGGCCGCAGGCACTGCAGCCAGGTGTGCCCACACCTGTGTTTGCAGTTGTTTTGCTCCAGCCTGAACTTTCTCCTTCTGGGGAATGAGCCAACACATCCAAGAGGAGATAGCATACACAGCAGAGGATTGTGGGTGCCAGAAGAACACCCCGATAACATGCCTGATAAGGGCACCCTGCTGCTGGCACCAGAGAACCCAAACCATTTGGTGCCCCTTGTTCTGGCTGATGTGCTCCTACAGCAACACGGGAGGAGGGGAACATTGTGTGGATACACGTCCTCGTGTATGGCCGACGTCTAGGACAGCACGGAATCCCCAAGATCCTAAACCCAGAGTTGAGTTTGGCTCTGGGGCTGGCTGGAGACAACTCAGTCAGGGTCAGATCAGTGCTGGGCATCTCAGACAACACACATTTCAGCATGTCCAACCTGTCTCTGAGGGTTTCTCTGGCTGGGTGGTCCCTGCCAGGCTCTCCATACCTTTTGCTCACAGCAGGGATGTTGTGAGGGATGCACAAGGAAGGGATGCACTGGACCAATTGCCTCCAAGGCTGATGCTGCTGCAGAAAGCCGTGCTGTTCCAGGAGTGCACGGGATCCTGTGTGGAAAGGGCTTCTCCCTGCCGTGTCCTCACACAGGGCATCACAAACTGCTCTCCAGGGAGATCTCAGCAGTGCCAAGGGACCAAGCTCACATGGAAGCACCAGGTATAGGGAGGACAGCTGCCACCACCCTGGCTGGGCACACCTTCTCCCTGCAGGTGCCAGTGAAATGGGCAGAAAGGTCTTTGCCATCCCTCTGTAATGCCAACGTTATCCCGAGATTGCTAATCCCAGAGCCAGACACAAGCCCAATTGAGTGTGGGCCAGGGAGAGCAGGGAGAGCATGACCACGTGGCACCTTTTCCCTGGGCCAGGGGGGTGAGGGGAGCCAGTGGTGTGGGAGGAGGTCAGCACTGCAGGGGAAGCAGCACCCTGGGTGCGTGCTGGCACGTGATCGAAGTGGGCCCTGCCTGGCTCTGTGTGGGGAGAGGAGGTATGTGCCAGCCTGCTTGCCCACATCAGCCAGCCATGCCAGCACTCCTGCCCAGCCTCTCCTGGGCAACACCTGGCAGCCTGGCCAGCCTGTGCTCATCCTGCTCCAGGCTGTGAGGGGACACCTCTGCATAGCCAGATCGTCTGCAGGCACTGCCAGACCTGCTGCTCCATCCAACAGGGTGGGCAGCGACCCAACCTTTGGTCTGAGCCATGGAAGGAGCTGGGGGCCACCTTCTCCCAGGCCTGGGCAAGCCAAGGGAGTCACAGGGAGGCAAGGAAGCTCTGTGTGAGTGGCTGAGGGAAGCATGACTTTGGGCAAAGCAGGGCAGCACTGCCTTTCCCACTGTAAGGTCAGGCCAGCAAGCAAGAGCTGCCTGGGCAGCAGTACCAGGGTGGCATTTGTGTCACAGCACCACTTGTTCCCGTCTGTCGGGTGTCACTTTGCAGCAGTAATGCGGGAGGAGGGGAGCCAGGGCATAAAGGGCATCCCGGGGTGGCAGGGCCAGGGCAAGCATTCCAGCTGATCGAGTGGGCTGGAGCAACAAGCACACACTGATGGCGAGAGGGGCCATGCGTGAGCATGAGAGAGGTGTGGGTGTGGGACTGAGCTGTCCTCTCTTCCTTCTGGCCCTGGGACAGCTCTGCCAGGGAGGGGGCCAGGAGAGCCCCCCTGCCCTCCAGAACCATGCACCAGGGCTTTGTTTGCTTTGCTCCCAGAAGACAGAGCTGCATGTGGCCTAACCTGTGGCCTGCAGTGTTGGTTGCAAGCCCTGCACACCACCGAGGTGCTGGGGAGATTCTGTTTCAGTGGCAGGAGTAGCTTGTACTGCTGGGAGGTGCTGACCTTGGCGTACCCAAATCCTCCCACCATTGGGAAGGTGTCAGGCAGGCAGCCGGCTGAGCCTGCTGTGGTCTCCATCATGGGCATCCCAACACCTTGGGACCCCCCTCCATGACCCAGCAGACTTGGGGGTCATGTCCTGGCAGACTAGGCGCACAGGGGCTCTGCCACAGCACACTGGGTTCAGCATGGCTCGGCAGGGCTGGCAGCAGCACGCGCCACACCACGCACCGTGCCTGTCCCTGCCTGCTCCTGCAAGACCCAGCTCCCTCCAGAAGGATATTCCCAACATTCTCTGAAGCACAAGAGAGCCCTGCTCAGCCCCTCCAGCCCCTTGGGAGGGAACCATTTGCCCCTGACCACAAGGCTATGGCCAAGGGGGCTGGCACAGGTGAGCCAGTCTGGTGGTGCCAATGTCACCTTCTCAGGAGCCTGTCCTCTTGGTTCCCTGGGGATTCTCCAGCACTACCCATCTGCTAGGACAGGCACTTGGCTCTGCACAGGCAGAAGTAGGTGTCCCAAGGTCAGGCAGGGATGACAGCATGGCCCTATGGGGAAAAGGCTGGCCAGGTTTTTTTTTCCAGCTTTGAAATGTAAAGATGAGGAAGAGGTTGGAGCTGAAGGAGGCTGCAGGGGTCTGCCCTGATTCCAGCATCATGCCCCCTCCCTGCAGCATCACACTTTCCCTTCCTAGTGAGACATGGCCTGATCCTGGGTGGTCTCTGCTGGGACCCAACACCACTTCCCTGGCCACTGCCCAGCACAAAGAGGGTTAAAGCTGACTCTGTACTTTGGGGGAGCACCGTGACCTGCATGGGACCAAAGGGCTTGGAAGGGCTTGGGATATATGTTGTCAGAGCCTGGCAGCTGTGTGTGTGCCCAGGGGACGTGACCGTGCATGGGTCTGTGTGGTTTATGTGGACTGCCAAGGCGAGTGAGGCTCTAAGTGGATCCTGCCCTTGGGAAGGACTGAGACCCTCTTGGTAGAGGGCAGAGAATCACAGAACCCTTTAGGCTGGAAAAGACTTCTGAGATCATCCTCTCCAACTTTACCGCAGGGTGTGTGTCGGGGAAGAGGGCTGGAGAGGCGAGAGAGGCTACAACCCATCCCGATGCTTTGCAAATGAGCTCTGAGTTATATTTATCCAGGTGCTGCACATGGCTGGCTTTGGGACAGGAGATCATCCTCTGTCTGTGTGCTGAGTTCTATATATATATCTATTTGAGGGGGCTTTTGCTGCAGAATGACTCTGGTGGCAGAGAAGAAACTCTGGGCCCTCCAGACTCCAGGATCAGGGTGGGATCCAGTCCTTGCCAGCCCCACCTGCAATTCCCTGGGGATGGCAGCCAGACTGGCAGAGGGTGGCAGATGCCATGGGGCAGAACAAGGCATTTCCATGTCCTTAAGCGAGACTATCACAGTGATATGCCTGTGAAACGGAGCAGGACTGCTCCGGGTGGTTTGGAGGCAGAGGATGGTCTCAGGTTGTCCCCAAGGGTTGGCACAAGCGAGGTGAGGGCTGGCTGCTGAGGTCGGGCATGCAGAGAGCCACGGCAGCGCCACAGGTATACATCCTGCCAGCAACCGATGGTCTTTCACATTGTTATTGTTCTGAAATGTCAGGGACAGCAGGGTTTCAGCGAAGGTCCCTGATTTGAAATGCCCGGGATTCCTTGCAAAGGCCAGGCGGGGTATTAATAACCGTCTCTGCTGAGGCTGTGCCGCCCTGCATGTCCTTGCCTGACCTCCTGTGGGTGCTGGCTCATGTGCCAGCCCAGCACAGCTCCTCTGCCCCCGGCCCCCGCCGGGCCTGGTCTGCCCGGGCTTCGCACCCCCAACGGGGTCCAGCTGTCCCTCGGACATTGTGGGGCTGCTGGGGCTCTTGCTGGGGCTCCCCCCAAGCATTCGGCCAGGCAGGAGAGCGCCAGGCTGTGGCATCTGTGAAAGGGACCAGTGAAGGGCTTGAGGGGTTCCATAAACAGGGCTTATTCTGGGCTGGAAGAGCAGATTTGGGTAGCGTGGGGTGCGCTGCACAGCTCTCGCAGTTCCCCTGCCTCCGTCCTCATTACATAACGAGCTGCCTCCCAATTAGCGAGCGGGCACTCCCGCACGCCGCAGGGCAGCAGCTGCCAGCGCCCAGCAGGGCTCCGGAGCGCCCGCTCCTGCCTCAAAAGGGGCCTGGGATTGTTTTTGGAGGATGCCAGAGGCCCTACTTTGGGGTTCCTCTCTCGGGCTGGGGATCCCTGCAAAGCTGGGTGAGGGGCTGGGGGAGGCAGAACCCAGGCTGGCAGCCCCCTGCCCACCTGCTGTGGGGTTCAAGGGTGCTGCGTGGCCCTCGTGCTGCGGGGGGTCCCTTCAGTGCCGCAACCACCTCTGCTGTATCCCCTGAAACTGGAGCAGAAAAGGGCAGCCAGGGTCTGGGGGTGATGCAGCTGGGGCTGTCCAGGATGACACAGTAAGCTCGGAAGCAAGGACAGTTCTGGAGTTCAGAGCCATGGCTGGCAGGAGCCTCGGGGCAGGGCGCGGGTAACCAGGAGGCGATAACAGCGAGTTCAATGACAGGACTCCAGCCCCGGCCCGTGGGTGTGAAACGCTTTGCTCTGCGGACAGATTTGTGGATTAAAGCTCTGCCAAGGGTTCAGCTTGCCATCCTCCCTGCGGCTGGGCATCCCTGGTCCATGGGAGCAGGTAGCATGGTGGTGGTTAGCTGCACTCCCCCAGCAGCCAGGCACGATGCTCAGGGGAAGCTGTAGGGTTTTCACTGAGCTGTGCCATAACCTGGCACCCTCACCTCAGCGTTTGGCAGCTGTGGGACCCTTTGGGGGGAGCAGTGAGGTGCAAGGGTGCCCCACGGCCCCTGGCAGGGCACCCACTGGGGCGCCCGCACTGGGTTGGCGGTGGCATGGGGCTGGTGTTGACAAATACCGGCAAGGTGGGATGTTTGGCCACATGATCCGGGGCTGGTAACAACCAAATGAGCCCTTTTCCTCTTCCTCTCCTACGCCAGCATGCCTGAGGAAGCCAGGACTCTGGGGGCTTCCTACATGGTGAGAAGGGCTTGGCTGGAACTGGGTCCTCTCTGACCACCCCTCCTCACACTACTGCTGGGTGGCAACTGCTGCTAGGGGCACACGAGGAAGAAGAGGGTCTGGTGACAAAGTTAAAGAAAAATTGCAGCTCTCAGCAGGCTGGCTCGAGGGTGTGCACTCGCATGCTAGAAAAAACCAGAACTGGGAGTACAGCCAAGTACCTTTATCGGAGGAAGCAGGCAGCCCCACAGCTGGACACAGGAGCCTGCCAGGGCTCCCTCCACCACCCCACACTGCCTCCAGTCTGACAGGTTGGAGGAGTCTCCACACCACAATCCCTGCCCATGCCTGCTGCCTGGCGGGGTGGGTCACCTGTGCCCCCTGCCCATGGACACAGAGCTCACTGCCTCCACTGGGCATGAAGGGAAGGAGGACATGTTCCCTGTCAGCCTTCCCAAGGGTAGGTTCTCCTCCAGCCTTCCCTCACTGAAACCCTTCCTGGGCTTCCCCAGCATGGCAGAGGCCACCACCTCTGTGTGGGCCACAAATGACTCTGGTGTCCTCTGGCTTGGGACTGGCACCAGGCAAGGCCGGCAGCACCGGCTCTGCAGGCAGGGGGTGCATCCCTACTCAGGCACTTTCAGGTGTGCCCCAGAGTGGTTACCTGCTGCTCTGGAGCAGCACATGCCCTGGGCTGGGGGATTTATGACCCCTCCAAGGCTGTGATGGGCATGACCTGGGTCCCCATGTCATAGGGCTCCTGGTTGCATGAGGCTTCTGCACGTCCCACGCAGCTCTTGGAAGGCTCCAGCCAAGCCAGGGGGTAGTGCCAGGCCTCAGGGAGCAGCTCAGCCAGGGAATCTCCAGGAGGAGGAAACCAAGATCTGGACAATTGGTGTGCTCTGGCAGTGCTAGGCCTGCAGCCCTTGGGACTGGCAGAACAGCCCCATGCCAGTGCCATAGGGCAGGCAGTTGCTGTTCAGGATGCTGGGACTGGCATGGCAGATGACCCAGCTGCCTATTTGCCCATGGGCAGCCCCTGGCATTACCTCTCCTTTCCCAGAACCAGGATAGAGCTGCTGGACAAGACCTGTCAGCCCTGTCCCACACCCAGCCCTTCCTGCCATAGGCTCCCACAGGCCCCAGCCATCACCAGTGTCCCCAGCCACACTTCCCTCTGTTCCTGCAGGGCACAGCTAGGGTGCCCTGATGCTGGCATCCTCAGTCTCTTGGCTGGCACCACCACAGCTGCAGGATTTTGGGCTGTGACAGGCAGAGTTTTCTTAGCTGTGTATTTGCAAGCAGTAGCTTTTCCTCTCCCACTCTGCTCTGACCCTTAGAGCGGGAGATCTGGCTCTGCAGAGCAGCCTGGGCAGCCTTGGCTCTGCGCCATTCCCAGTTTGCTCTCCAGTGTCTCTGGGGCCAGGCTACAAACATTTCCCACGCCTCAGACCCTCTGAAGGGCCTTCCTCCCATTGAGCTGAGTCCTTGGGAGAGAGCAAGCCAGGAACGCTGCCATGGAGCCATGAGCACAGCCTGGAGCAGAGGGAGAGCCAAGTCTGGGGAGCCAGGGCTGCTCCTGAAGCCCCAACCACCCCTCCTGCTCCATCGGCCGCTGCCAGGACAGGAGCATCCTTTGGTTTGTGGCGCTGCAGTGCCTGGTGCAGGTCCAGCACACAGGGCTCAGTACGACAGCACGTCTTGTCCCCCGGGGCTGTAGGGAGAGGGCATGTCCCCTGTACCACAGCACTGTGCAGGTGTGGGATGCCAGGCAGCGAGAGATAACCCCCTCGTCCTGCTCCCTATCTCCCCTTGCTCCAGCCTGGCAGAGCCCTGTGGAGGTTGCAGAACTCCAAGTCCCATTGCTGAGGAGGGGATTGTCACTTAATGTCACCCAGTAGGGAGGCTGGCATCTTCTGGGCTGAGGCACAGGCTGTGTAAGGGCTGAGGGGCTGCTGGCAGCTTTGGGGTGTCCTGCAGGGCCATTTCTGGCGTGATATCATCATCGGCTGGTGTCACCACCTCTCCTCACTGCTCTATGACAGCCACGGGTGCATTTTTTCCCAAAGAGTGCAACAGTTAGTGTCACAATTAGCCTGTATTGCGGCTGCTGTCACTGTTACCAAAATAACCACAGGCACGAGCTGGGCCCGGCCTGATGAACCTCCTGTCACTGTGTGTAGATAGAGGAGCTGCCATGCTGCTGCCTCAGGGTTGCAGTTCACAGCACTGGCCCCTCTCACCCAGCCTGCTCCAAGCGCCCATCACTGTGGCCTCTGGTGCCATAGGGTAACTGTGAGTCCACGGCGCCCTGCTCTTTAGGAGGAGCAAGGTGGTGTTGCCCACCCTGCTCTGCTTGGAGGAGCAGGAGCAGGTGGTGGGAGAGGAGGCAGCTGCCAGCAGCCTGGCAAGGCCAGGGCTGTGGTGTGCTAGGAAAGGGCCCCCCACCACTTGGGGCGCAGCTGGAGCCCCAGATAGGACCCTGCTGCTGTGGGGGTGTTGGGGCAGCTCAGAGGGGCTCCTGGGGAGAGCTGGCACAAAGCAGGATCCAGCAGAGCTGGGAGCTGCTGCTCCCACTGTGGAGGTGCCAGCAGGGCTGCAGGTGACACCCATGGGCTGGGGGTGCCCTCCCGCTGTGCAGGGGCATACGGAGCTGCCCTGCGCCACGCCGCTGAGACCAGGGGTGCAGGCAGGGCCGTGCGTCAGCTGTTGGTCAGGGCAGCGTATGCAGGGGGTGCTGGCAGCGCTCGTGCGTCTGCACGCGGAACAGCGGCATTTGTTTGGCACACAGAGTGTGTGTCACAGCGTCACAGAGGCATTCAGGTTGGAAAAGACCCCCAAGATCATCAGCTCCAAGTACTGAACTGATGTGCTTGCACATGCGTGTGAGCAGGGCGCACCGATGTGCACATGTGTGTGCAGGGTGTGCCCCTGTGTGCCAGGCACACAGTCATGTGGGCTGCAAACACACGTGTGTGTGCAGGGGGCGTGGGCGTGTGGGTGTGCTGTGTGTGCACGCACGTGTGCGGGCAGGACTCGCTTGTAGGGGCTGCAAGGTGTGCCATGGGTGCACGCGCCCAGCGACGTGTTCAGGAGCCCCGTCCCCACACGAGGGTGTGGGGCTGCGAGGGGGCTGCAGCCCCCTGCCCAGCCTGACCTGCCCTGGCCACAGGCCGTGTAGGGATCCCTCATTTACTGAGTACCAGGAAAGAAACTGCTTCTTCATCCCTCCAGAGCATCCCTCGCTGTGGCCTCTCGAAGGCCAACAGCATCCTGCCCAGCCTCAGAGGGAGGAGCCCATGCCCCGAGCAGCGATGTGGGCAGGGCTGGGTGGAAAGACCCAGGGGGGGACTGCAGGGAAATCAGTGACTTACTCCAGTTTATTTTTGCAATAGACCCAGCTCCCTGGGAAAAATATTGGAGGTGGCAGAGCTGAAGCAATCTCCCCCCAAAGCATTTTCCAGCTTCAGTCCAGCAGCTGCAGAAATCTTCGTTTTTTTCCTCAGTCCTTGGTGCCTGAGTGCTGCATCAAAAAGGTACCAGACAGGGACCAGGAACCTCAAGCTGTGAGACAAGGACCACCAGCCAGGCTGTGTTCTGCCCGTTCTGGAGCCCTTGGTCCCTGCCACTAATGATTTAGAGCTTCCTTTGGGAAGGAGGCTGAGCCAGGACTCGGGGGGCCAGATCACAGGACGTGGGAAAACAGACACAGCTGCCAGGGCTGGGGACAGGCTGGGGTCTGCCCGCCCCATCTCCCTGCTGCTGACACCTCTCTGCAGAAGACAGAAGGTGACACAACTGTGGGAGAAAATGCTCTATCCATCTCTCCTGTCTTCTCCACAGTGAAACCAGCATGCTTCATGAGCTGCAGTGGGAAACTGAGTCAAGGGACCCCTGGTGTGGGTGGTCTGCACTTGTCCCAGCAAGGAGACAAAGCTGTGTCCCAGGGGCTGCCACCAAGCCCACCACCAGCCACTCTGGGGACAAGTGCACACAGAGGCCTTTCATCTCCCCAGGGAGAGGGGCACCCGCGCAGCTCGGGATGGCACACTGGCCATCAGCTTTGAAAGGGCCAATTGAGTGCAGCTGAGGTCATCCCCCAGCATGTTTACCCCGTGGCTGGAGCCCCTGGATGCAGCCAACACCCAGGCTGTCTCTGCCATTGCAAGCTGGGGGGACACAGCCACAGGCAGAGCCAGCATCGCCCCTGGGAACAGAGGGGCCAGAACGGGGTCACGGGGTGGCATGGCCTTCCAGCCGCCGTACTCCCCAAGCCTCTTCAGAAGGAGGGACTGGTAAGTAGGGCCCGGTGTGGGTGAGGGGGGGAGCACAGGCCAGCCCCGGGGCTTGGGGGACAGACCCCTGCCTACTCTCTGCAGTGCCAGCACCCTGCTCAGCCCCTGCTCAGCAGCATTGCACGGGCTGGAGTAGTGCTGACACAGGGGGATGTGCATCATCCCCTCTCCAGGTCCCAGATGGGCCCACCAGGGAGAAAATGCTTTCTCACATCTCTGCATGAAACCTGCATGTCCCGGGGCACCTGCATACGCCCGGCTTCGGTCCACAGGCAGCACAGCATCCTCACCCTGCCCTGGGAGGGGGTTGCAATTTGTGGAGAGCTGCCTGGCTAGGTCTTGCTCCCAGCAGCAGCCGTGCTGCACTGTGCCTCAGTTTCCCTTTCTGATGGGCAAATTTCACTCTGCTCCCCCTCCCCACTTGGGGAAGGGGCACAGCAGCACACCTACTAGTCAGGGCTCCTTGGCCCCTCCCAGCAGCCAAGTGCCAGGCACATTCAGTACCCCCTGGATCGGGGCGTTTGGTGTCCTTTGCAGCATCCCTGGGGTGCACATGCCCTGCCAGCACTAACGCTTTCTTGGACACTATGCCGTGTGTGGGCTCTGCCATCCAGCATCAGCCTCGCCATGGCCAGCAGGGGTGATGAGCCCCCGGGGTCAGGGGCAGCAGGCAGCCACTGAGCAAAGTTCCTCCAGGCCCAGGTCCAGAGGGCAGAGATAAGTGGGCGGCCAAGGGCAGTGGGGGCAGCACCGGGTGGGCAGTGCCACCCCAGCCCCCGGGATGCGGGGGGCGTTTTAGGGGCCCTGCTTCCACCCCTCGGAGGAGACCCACGTGCTCTATGTGTAAGTCGCTCTGTGGACGCGGGGAGGACCCGTCGTGACCCCGGGGCTTGCACACGCGTGTGCACACGCAGGGATGCCGGGATGCCGCTCCACACAAACACGGGCAGACCCGTCCCGGGCCGTGCCCCCGGCCCAGCCCTGCAGTGCCGCCCGTGCCCGCGGGGGGGCCTCCCCGCCCGGTGCGCGGTTATGCAACGGCGGGCGGGGCCGCCGCGGCCGAGGGCGCTCGGAGGGTTCCGTACTCCGGGTTTCTTCGGCTCCCCGGGGTCGTTGTTCTGCATCCCGAGGGTGTGGTTGTTCTGTACTCCTGGTTTGTTCTGTACCCCGGGACTGTTGTGCAGCCCAGGGGTGTTGGTGTTTAGTGCTCCCGAGTTTGTTCTGGACCCCAGGTTTGGTCTGCATCCCGCGGTTCTGCACCCTGGCGTTTGTTCTGCACCCTGGCCGTGTTCTGTACCCCGAATTTGTTCTGCACCGCAAGGTCATTGTTCTGCACCCTAGATTTGTTGTTCTGCACCTCGGGTTGGCTCTGCACCGTGGGGTTGTTTTGCTCTGTACCCCGAGTTCGTTTTGTACCTCCACTTTGTTCTGCACCCCGCAGTTGTTGTTCTGTACCCCGGGTTCGTTCTGCACCCCGCAGTTGTTGTTCTGCAACCTCGGGGTGTGTTCTGTACCCTGGGTTTGCTCTGCACGCAGGTTTTCGTTTCCCCTCCTAGGGTTGTTTCTTACGCCTGGGTTGTTTTTCCGCTCTCGTTTCTGCTGTTTGTCATCCCTGTTTCTGTTTGTTTTGCACCCCTGTTTCTGTTATGCGCCCTGGTTTTTTTAGCAGCCCGTTTCTGTTTTTCACTCCCGTTTCTATTTTGCACGCCGGGTTCTGTTTTGAATGCCCGTGGCTCCCCTTTCCCTCCTGCCTCCCCTTCACAGTTGCGGGGCCTCAGTGTGCGGGACCTGCAGGCTGCCCCTCCAGATGCAGACCGGGTTCACCCCTTCTCCCAGCCCCCAAGAGGGTGCGCGTGTCCCCCCCCCACCAGACTGCCATCCTGGGTGCCCAGGAGCACAGGAAGGGGATGCTGAGGCGTGTGGGCTGTGGGGGCTTGTATTAGGGGTGCCGGGGGTGCCAGGACCGTGCTTGCAACAGACAAGGGGTGTGGAGCGGGGGTGCAGATTAGGGGAACACCGTGCTGAAGCACTGGGACGGTGCCGTGCTGTGGTTCACCTGGAAGGGGCGGAGGGGCTGCAGAGGGGTGCAGTACACGGGGTGAGGCGGCAGTAAGGGGGGCAGTGTGCCGCACCGGGGGNAAGTGGGGGCGGCCCGAGGGCCCCCGCAGTGCGTTTTGCTCCGTCTGTGAGTGTGTGCGTCCCTGCGCCCGCAGCCATGAGCACCGGCATGTACCAGTCCCCCATGGAGGTGGCTGTCTACCAGCTCCACAACTTCTCCATTTCCTTCTTCTCCTCCCTGCTCGGGGGGGATGTGGTCTCCGTGAAGCTCGACAACAGGTAGGGGCAGCCCCGATGCGCCGTGGTGCCCCCGCCATTCGCCGCCGAGATCCGGGGGAAGGGGCATCCCCGTGCCCGGGGGGGCCTGCTGCGAACCCCGATTTATGAGGAGGGGGGGGCATTGCTGCTCCGGGAGTGAAGGGCACACGCGACCGGTGCCTGGATTCATTAATTCCCTTGGGGAGGGGGACGCCCCGATGCACTGGTGGGGGGCAGGTGTCGCGGTGCACGGACCCCTGTGGAAGGGAGGTGTTCGGTGCTGACCCCCGGCCTCTCCGCTCTCTTCCAGCGCCTCCGGAGCCAGCGTGGTGGCCATCGACAACAAGATCGAGCAGGCGATGGTGAGCTGCAGCGCTGCCCCCACCTCCGCACTTTCCCCCGTCACCACGCGGGTGCTATGCCCGGGGTGGGCTTCCCGCTCCCGGGTGGGTGCTCTGCCCAGGACGGGGGGGGTCCCTCTGCCCACGGGGGTCCCCACTCCCCATCCTGCTGCCAGGCAGAGCTGCTCTTTGTCTGCGACCGCCGCGAAGCTCATTGGCCCCAGCCACTCCGCAGTGCGCAGGGAGCGAGGGGGGACATGGAGGGGGACTCTGGGGGTCTGGGGTTGACCGAGCTGGGTTCCCTGGGTGCTCAGGAAATCCAGTTCCCCCAAACCCCGGGGCAGGGGAGGGGGCTGGAGAATGCTTCTGGATGCTGAGAGACCAGAGAGATGGCGGCTGGGGGAGCTATACTGGGTGAGCACCAAGCCCTGACCAGGGTTCCAAGGTTGGGGTGGGGAGGGATAGTCCTTGGGAAAAATTTCTGCAGCATTTGGCACTTTCCCCAGCACTTGGGAAAGGGAGGGAGCAACCCCCAGGGCATTACTCTCCACTGATTGGTCTCTTCCATGGCCTTTTGCAGGATCTTGTGAAAAATCATCTGATGTACGCTGTGCGGGAGGAGGTGGAGGTCCTGAAAGAGCAAATCAAGGAACTGTTGGAGAAAAACTCCCAGCTGGAGCGTGAGAACAGCCTCCTGAAGACCCTGGCCAGCCCTGAGCAGCTGGAGAAGTTCCAGTCCCGGCTCCCAGCAGAGGTGCTGTGCCCTGAGGAGCAGAGCCCCGGGGTGGCTGCCCCGGCCCAGCACTCCGGGGGCTCTGCGGTGTAAGGTGGCTCTGTCCTCGGGGTGGGCAGAGCCACAGAACTCTTTCTACTTAATCTCCTGCAAAATCGTTTCCGCCTTCATCTCACACGAAGGACTGCCAGACCCTGGCACTGAGCTGTGCCCCTTGGGCAGCCCTGGCCAGCCCGCAGAGCCAGTGGCCGTCTCCTTCATGAGGATGCTCTTCTGCAAGGAAGACAGGGGCAGCTGACCCCCCCTCCTCATCCAACCGCCCACCAGGTGCCAGGAGGAGATCTGTGGTACCTGTCCCGGGCTCTGCTGAAGAGCAGAGCTGGGCGGTCTTTGGCACCATGATGGTAACCTGCGGTTGGAAGGAGCGCACCCAAGCCCCAGGCCGTGGTTGCATTCTGCAGGGGGGTGTCTCTTTCTGGCAAAGCCTGACATTGGAGGGAGACCGATGTTTAGTGAGCGAAGCAGATATGTCCCGCAAGCCACCCAGGAGCCTGCTGGAACCCGACCCAGACTGAGCAGCACCAGAGGTGGCAGCTGCAGCGCAGTCCATGGCTGAACGCACAGCAGTGTGGGGATTACAAGGAAAAAAAGCTTGTTTTGTTAGTTTGGGCATCTTCTGTAGCTGTATCTGTGTATAAACATGCGCATGAGAGGTGCCTCTGAGCCTGTGGGGTGCCCGCTCTGGGCCAGCCATGCCCATCTGAACAGCTGGGGCATTCGAAGGCAGACTGGAATGGCAAGCGGCTGTCAGTGGGCGGCCAACTATTGCGAGTGGCACCAAGGAGGGGACAGATTCACTCCTCTCTGGCATCCCACGTGACAGAACCATGCAGCAGCACTGGGAGGATCTGGACTGACCACTGGGCAGAGCCACAAGCCAGGCTGTGCTCTAACCCACTGGGGTGGAGGAGCCAGCCCGTGCTCCTGGGCTCCCCTCTGTTCCTGGCCTGTTCTCTGGGACGTGACGGGACATTGCTTTTGATGTCAGAAGCGGTGACACTGTTGTGTAAATCTAGATAGAAATGGCAATAAACTCTACTTTTTATATATACCCACGCCCCAAGCTGTGTCTGTGGCTGGGAAGAGGGGGGGAGAGTGATGGCACTGGGGAAGAGGCTGGGACTTGCTGGGATGGGACTGGTGAGGATACTGGGCTGGTGCTGTTCCCCAGCTGGGAAAACCTGGCAGCTCCCCACCTTTGCAGGGGGGTTCAGTCTCCCCTAGATGGCCCTGGCTGAACCAGGATGGGTTTTTAGAGATGTTAGCAGGCAGCCTCTGCCCAGGGACTGGGTGTGTGGTAGGGAAAAGTGCTGTGAACCTGCAGGTCTCTGTCCCCTGTGTCACACCTGTGCAGGGCAGACTTGGGGGCACAAGCAGGAAGGAGGCTCTTCTCAGGCTGTGTGGAGCTGTATGTGCCCCCAGCTCTGCTCTTCCTCTGGTGTTTTTGTTCTCACAGCCATCATTGATAGTTTTGGTTGGTTTTTTTTTCATTTTGGGTCATCTCAAAACATGATGTGAGAGTAGGAGGATGGGTCATCTGGACTGAACAGTGCTGGACAGGGACAGAGGATGCCCCAACCCTGTTCTAGGGCACAGCCAGCTTTTGATTCAACCCCATGGAGTATGTGAGGGAGGGCAAAAAAACCCCAAACCCTCCATCCCTGGGGTTGCTGATGGCTACTACAGGTTAAAGCCTGGAGGTGTTTGTGCAGAGCCCCAGGCTGGCAGGATGTTTGAAGCAAGGTGCAGTATCCTCCCCCAGGGTTTTCTACCAGGACACAACTCCTGGGACGCCTGGAGCCATCCCTGGGCTGGCAGTGCCTGGGGCCAGGGGAGCAGGTAGGTGGCCATACCCTGTGCTGTGGCAGCACAGCTCCACACGGTTTCAGGTCTCTGCTGTGGTGAGGGCAGCTCAGCCCCAGCCGTGTGAGTCACGGTGGAGCTGGGGGTGGTTGGCACCTTGGAAACGGCGGGTAAACAGCAAAACACAGGCCACGGGGGCTTGAAATCATTATTGGGTGGCTTTCGCCTCCCTGTCCTGTCTGTCCCAGCACGGTGACCCCACAGCAGCCTTGTGCAGGCAGCCCTGCAAGTGCTCTAGTGTAAGGGCACACACGTGTGCCTTGGGAGTACGTGCGTGTGATGACTTTCCCTGTGTGTGTGTAAACAGGTTCAGGCGCCCCTACCACATGCGTACACATCCCTCGGGCACAAGGGCACTGCAGCAGCCTGTGGGACACACACACAGCACACCCCCTGTGCTGCCAGCCTCTCAGGCTTACCGCTGCTCCAGGAAGGGCTGTTCCACAGGGCAGCTGGATCCAGCTGTGCTTGCACTGGCCAGGTCACTAGGGTAGGTGCTGGGGGTGCTGGAAAATGGTCTGGCCGTCCTTCTGGCCCCTCTTGGCTGGGGAAGCTTTGGCCTGCAGCAGTGAGCTCTGTGCCCCATTTGATCTTATTGCACCCCTCAATCCAGCTGCATTCAAGGGGTGCAGCGATGGTGTTGGGAGTCCTGTTTGCCGCCTCTCCCCGTCCTCTGTCCCCTCCCCACAGCCTTGGGGTTCTGCACAGTACAGAGGCACACGGGGACAGGCAGTGGCAAAACCCACTCATTGCAACCACCCACCCCAAACCACTTGCTTCAGAGCTCAGCCTTCCTCCCACGGGTAGGCAGAGCCTTTCTCCTCCTGCAGCATGGTGTGACACAGTGCCAGCCAATGGCACAGGGCAGCCCTTGTGGAGCCCTCAACTGCCCACTGCCCCATGGTGCTCCAGGGGTTAACGCACACCGCATCACCCCACACCCCCTGGCACCCCGCACCTGGCATCCCCTCGGCCCCCAGTGTCCCCCAAGCCAGCCCTGGATCCACCCTGACTGGCTCAGCTCAGGGGCGTGATAGAGAAAAGGGGGGTAGCACGTTGGTGCACGTTGTTGCAGAGGGTGGGAAGCCCGTGTAGGTGATGCTTTAGTGCAGCGAGCACAGGTGAGCAGCAGCCTGGGAGGGGGTTTGGAGCAGCACAGGGAGGGCAGCAGGATTTGAAGGTCTGCCCAAGGGTCAGGATATAGAGGAGACACCCCCAGCCCTGCATGTTCTCGCTCCTTCACTGGGTTCTCCTGGGGAGATTCCACTCCAGCCAGGCAGAAGTGCCTTATGCAACATCCATCCCTGCGCCTCAAACACTATGTGCCTCCCTGCTCCTCGAACCGAACACCATGTCCCAGCCCAGCCCAGCCCCGCGGGAGCCTTGCAGACAGATGCATGAGTGCGTGGGATTTTCCACGCAGTCCTTGGTGCCCAGCACCCCCATGGATCCAGGTCAGCCCACTGCAGCTGCCCAGGGCCACTTGCAGGCCAGGGGACCCTCTCAGAAGGGGAAGCCGTGCTGCACAGTAGAGGCTCCCGCTGGAGAGTGGCACAAGCCATGGTGCCAGCCCTGAGCAAGCCGCAGCTCAGAGCCATGGGGGTTGGTGCATGGTGAGAGCAAGAACCAGCTGGAGCCTACACAGGCAGCCAGGGTGCTTGGGCTCTGTGTGCAGCAGCCTCCCAAGACACCTGCACAAGCATCCCATGAGCACTGGGACCCCCGCTCTGGGGCAGCTGGAGAGGGAGAGATGCAAGCGTGAGGATGCACCAGCAACAAGGCAAGCATGCAGAGCCCATTCCCCAAGAACCCCTGCAGCAGCGTGGGTGGGGTGCGCAGATGGGGTGCACCCCACTTGGGGCTGCACCTGCGCCCAGAGGCTGCTCAGAGCTGATGGTCCTTGTCTAGCCCATCTCCTTCCCCAAATCACCAACCCTTCTGCTGTGCCTCAGTCTCCCCTCTGTTCATGTCCCCTGGGAAGGGGGTTTTTCCAAGGTGGGGCCAGGCTGAGACCCCAGCATGCCTTCAAGCAGTCCCAGCCGGGTAGGAGGTTTCAGGCCTCCATGGTTGGCAGGCCCAGGCCCAGGCAGAGGGAAGGGAGCTGTTCCCAGCACACGTGCATGCCAGGAGCTGCTGGCAGGGCTGCCCAGCACAGGCACACTGCAGCCGTGCCCTTTGCCAGCACTGTCAGCCCACGGGCACTGGCACCTGTGTGGTACTGGCAGCACGTCCCAAAGCAGCACAGGCAGTCCTTGTGGAGCGGCTGTTGTTGTCCTGGTGCCACCCTTATATAACTGGGGAGCCAGCCCAGGCCTGTGCCCTCTGCTCAGGGCTGAGACAGGACCCAGCAGTGCCAGCCGCCGGCTCCCTCAGGGCTTTTGGCCCCATGACAGGTCACGAGGGTGTCCCCCCCTCCCAGGAGCACTGCCAACCCCTGTCCCCCCACAGCCCCAGTGGGATGCGGACCTGCCAGAGCAAGCCCAGCCGGCCGCAGAGGGCAGGGGCTGCGCGTGCCCAGGGCTCGGTGTTGGGCTGGGGGCTGGGGCAGGGCTCCTCGGATGGGTATGCAGTGTTCGCTGGCGGTTTGTGTCCCCGGAACCCTGCCCTGACACCCAGCCACAGGCATTTGTTGTATCAGGAAGTGAAACAAACAGCAGTCACCTGGCAGCGAGACCGCAGCCGCCCCAGCGTGCTGGGAGCACAGGGTGCACCACACTCCTGCCGAGACCTCACCGCCACTAGTTGCCCTTGGCACAGCACCTCTTCCTGCCCTGAGTACTTCTGGGGAGCCTAAGGGCAGCAGCTGGCTCATTCTCTCAGTCCTCAGGTATCCTTCCTGCATCCTCCTGTGCTGCAGGATGAGTTTTCCCATTGGGAAAAATGAAAATAATGCCATGGTTTGTGACCTGTGGGCTGCAGCTGTGTCCCCAGCCTGGTCAAGTCCTGTGGGGAGAAAAACCTGTCAGCAGGGCCTGTTGTGATAGGACAAGGGGGACAGAGTTAGGTTGGATATAGGAAAGGAGTTTTTTACTATGAGGGTGGTGAGGCCCTGGCACAGGTTTCCCAGAGAAGCTGTGGCTGCCCCATCCCTGGAAGTGCTCAAGGCCAGGTTGGATGGGGCTTGCAGCAGCCTGGTCTAGTGGAAGGTGTCCCTGCCTGTGGCAGGAGGGTGGAATAGATGACCTTTAGAGGTCTCTTCCAACCCAAACCATCCTGGGATTGTATGATTCTATGACTCTGGTCTGGCTGGGTGCAGCTGTCCCTGCAGATCCCTGCCTGTGGCACAGGGGTGTCATGCTTCTGGGAGCCAGACATGCTGGCTGCTCTTTCATCTCCACCCAGCTGGAGAAAGGGGACCCCAGTGAGGAGCCATCTGCCCACATTCTGCCATGGGTCAGCACACAGGGAGCCACAGCTCTGTACCCGTGGGGAGGTGGCTTTGTGTGTAATCCTCTGGATAGACACTCCCCAGGGCTGGGACAGCTGTGGGACCTGCTGTGGCAAAAGGACTTCAGCTTCCCAGGCAGAAACAAGGTCAAACAGCCCCAAGGAGACAAGCTTTGAGGAGGAGAGAAGAGGGAAGGGGATGGAGTGTGTAGGATTGTTTTAGGGAAAAGCAGGAAATACTGTCGAATGACAGCACCAAAGACAAAAGTTACTGAGGCAGGTGGAAAACAGCTGGGTCATGCAGGAGGGTGACAAGAGTGCAAAAGACACAAACAACCTGAGATGCCTCCTGCCTGTCCATGCCAGAGCCAGTGCGACAGCTCTTATGAGGTTAATGGGATCATTAGTGGCGATAAGGAGGCAGCTAAGCAGTAAAATGTTCCTGAGAAAGTGAACTTCCTCATTCCAGCCAAGAAAGGGAGATTGGTTCAGAGCAAACAGCACCAGGATAAACAACTCAATTAGAAACAGCAAGTTCTCGAACCCAGACAAACAACACAGACCCGGAAGGTTTCATGTGGGAAGAGCCACACTTGGAGCAAACACTTCCCCATGGGACTGCCACTTAATGAATGAGCACTCGGCGTTACAGAAGGTGCCAGGGATTAACTGGGATTTAGGGGCCTAGGGGACCTGGCCAATTTGCTTTAATTGATCATTAGAAACAGCATAATCCTCAGGAAAATCAGTGTGGGAAACCTGGGCGCCAGGCTCCAGACTTTGCTGGGACTCACAAGAGGACACAAGTCAGGAAGGGGTTGCCTCCACTGGAGAAGGCTCTGCGAATGAGTGGTTTGTCTTGTACCTGACCCCTGGGGGCTGCCCATGGCCTGTCTCAGTCCCCAGCTCCCTGCCTGGTGCCCTGCCTGCGGAGGCAGCTGCCCACACTGCCTGGCCCCTAGAACAGAGGGCAGAACAAAGGGACAAGGGTTGACCTGCACCCATGGCAAGGCTGACCTCTCTGTCCTGTTCCTCCACATCCCACTGCCGCTCGAGCCCAGGGCTGCCTGCAGGCCGTGCTGAGGCAGGGACAGGCAGCTGGTGACTGTGGTGTGAGGGACATCGGGGGCAGCCCTGTGCCAGGCTTACACCGTTTCCAGACACTGACACGGACATTTTCCCCTGAGCTCAGCACTCGGGTCTCCCTGGTATTTGAGCCTTCCCAGCCCAGTCAATGATTACCAAGGATGGAGGTTACCCAAGAGCCACCAGGACAGTAACAGAGCAGGAATGACATCCCCAGGCAAACACTGGCTGTGCTGGCCAGGGCAGGGTGCCAGGTCCCGACAATGTCTGCACACCTTTCTGCTGACACAGCCAAGGTGTGCGGGGCCACCCCACTGCCAGCTGGTGGTCTGCTGCAGCGGGACAGACCAGAACCTCAGAAGGCCCCAACCCCCTCCCTGCCCCTGCAAAATCAAGATCTCATAGCCACTGTGGGTCAGCTGTGATGGCCACTCTGCTCCCATTTGAGACGCTGGCCCCTGCCGCCCGAGGGGTCACGGGCTGCTGCATCGGAGATCAGGGCCCTGGCAAGAGATCACGCCGGCTGGTTATGCCGCACAGTGGTCAAGTGTATTTGTTGTGTCTGAGCCCTCCCCTGCCCCATGCCACCCTGCCTGGGCCTGGCCTGCTGGAGCCGGCAGCTGTAACCCCAGTGGGGCTTCGTGGCAGGAGATCTCCCACCTCTGGGATCACAAGCTGGAGTGATTTTTTGGTCTTTGCTTTTTGCTGTGGAGCCTCCCTGGCATTTCAGAGAAGGGGACCTCAGGTGAAGGCTCACTGCAGCAGGCATCAGAGGTACCCAGGGCTTGGAAGAGACAGCAAGAGGAGGCTGCAAGAAGCCACTGCTCTCCTGGAGGATGGGTGGGCTCTATCTGTACTTGCACAGTGCAAAGCAGCACAACACTTCCAGTCTTTCTCCTCCACCCCTGGAGAAGCTTCCCCCTCAACCTTCCTGCACTCTCCTCTCAGTCAATCCAGTAATTCTTTTGTGCCCACAGCAGAAGACACACTGGCAAAGTTAAAGATGGTCCTTAGCCACTTCTGAGCCAAACATTGCTAAACTTCCTGTCCCAAAGGTCCTAGAGGCGTGAAATGGAGCTCCTGACCTGCTGGGAGCATTCTAGTGCTCTGGAACATGGAACATCAGCGTGGCCCATTTTTAATGAGCAAACTCTGGTAGAAGTGTCATCAGAGCAGAGCTGCTGCTGCTCCTGAAGAGCCTTGTGCTCCTGGGAGAAGCCGGCAAGGGTGCTTGAGCCAGGGTGATGCAAGCAGGTTTGTCTGTGGGTGCTGGAGGCCCTTAGCTGCCCTGGCCTCCTCTCCAACCCCCCACAGCATGGGCTGACCATGGGTGACAAAGGTGTTGTGGTGGCAGGGGCATTGCAGCCGGGTTGGTCCCCTGAGGAGATGGTCCCACAGTGGGAGGGCAGGCAGGGGGTGGCCACTGCCAGGCGTGGGGCTGGTGGCCGCAGCCTTGCCAGCAGCCTGTTATTCATTCTCCAGGAGGGAACCTTTGGATTGTGGAAGGTTCGAAGCTCAGGGAAGGTGGGGGCAAAGGCAGAGTCCAGGCTGGGCTCTGTCTGTCTGGCCTCCCTCAGCGAGGTGACTGCCAGGCTGGGAACACCCGTGGGTGAACGCACTGCACAAGGGCTTGTGCAGGGTGAGTGGGTGTGAGCACAGGGCATGCAGGGCCTTGTCTCTGTCCCAGTAAGGGCCAAGCTGCAGTGCCATCCCATCTTGGTGTGAAGAGGCTCCATCAGACTAGGGACAGCTGCAGAGAGAAGAGAGAGCAGGAGAGCTTGCCCCGGGTCTCTCCAGCCTGTCTCCATCCCAGCACCGACCCCACAGCAGTGCACCAGCCCCCACACCCTGGACCGTCCTCACGCGGCCACGGCAGCAGCCCCTTCCCTGTGCTTGGCAGCAGGAAGGGACCGCGGGCACTGCGGCTGCATGTCGGCCGCCGTGGCTTCCAGCTGGGACCAGCTTCCTCCCGTGGAGGCTCCCAATTAAACCAATTTCTTGGATGGCTTCAGCGATGCAGGAGCTGGAGGCTTTGTAGTTATGCGGCCTCTTGGGCCACCCCCAGGGTCTCCCTGTCCCCCTGACGCCCTCCCCATCCTGGGGCAGCACCTGGTCTCTTGTGTAACACGTGGCCTGGTCTCCCGGGGCAGTGCCTCCACCGGCCCTGCTGCTCTCCGTAAGCCTTATTGGGAACATATCCCAGCAGGAGCCGAGTGCTGGGGACTGTCCCGGCCTCACCAGGCGCAAACAAGGCAGCGCCATGCTGGGATGTGAGCCAGAGGCACCTCTGAAGCTGCCGCCTGGCCCAGGCCCCGCTGGTGCCAGCCCGCTGTGCCCAGAAGCTGTGGCGCCAAGCAGAGCAGCACATCAAAGCCCTTCCTGCCTCAGCTCCCCACCACTCTGGCCAGGCACAAAGAGGGAGTGGCAGGGAAGATGGGCAGGCAGGGCCAGGGTCCCCATGGGGCTGGGGCCAGGGAGACAGCTGCCTCCCCTCTCTGAGCACCCCCTTCCACTCGCCAGAGCTCAGTTCCAGCATACAACAGGTACTCAGAGTGGCTGGGGGGGAGTAGGCACAGGAACACTGTAGGGACCAAGGCAATGCTCACAAGCACAGCCTGCACTGATGGCCAGGAATGAGGGGAGCCTTGACTGGGCTGAGCCGGTCACCCCAGGGCACAGGAGCTGCACTCCCACAAGCCCAAAACAGATGGACAGACAGCATGGTGGCAGGGACCTGTGCTGTCTAATAGGAGGATGCAGAAAACTTCTGGGGTGTGACTCCAGGGAGACAGACCCAAAGGTGTCCTGGGTTAGGTGAGAAACTGCTTGGACAAACACCAGGGTCCCTGTGTTGGCCAGTGGTGCAGGGGCAGCTCTAGGGGCATGTGAGACATGGGCTTGGGCCACCTGGCAGAGAGAGCTCGTGTGGCAATGGTAGTGGTGGTGCTGCTGCCGGCCCTGGTGTCACCAGCACTGTGGGACACTGCACTCCCACAGGGACACGCACTCAGCCCTGCACCCATGGCACTCACACACACACACACACACACACACACACACACACACACAAACACACACGCTTTAAGGCACATGCCTGGCTCCATGCTCAGTGGGACCAGAGCCTCATGGTCCCCTAGGCAGCCTTTGGGGTGGCTGAAGGCTCAAGAGGTGCAGGTGAGACCCTGCTGCAGGGAGCAGTGTGAGCAGTTTGGCTGCTGCAACCGCACTTTGGGAATTTGGGTCCCGTGGCAGACATGAGGCATAAATCCTTGGTACTGACACCATCCAGAGTCTGCTCCCTCCACAGCCCAGGGGTTCAGCGACCAAGGGGAGCAGGGCCAGGACTCAGGCAAAGAGCCTGAATGGCAAAGCACTGAGCAGCAGAGGCCGCAAGCTCCTCAGATGGGTAATTATTGTTATTGTTGTTATTATTGTAATTACAATAACAGCAACAGCTACTGCTGGCTGCCGTTGCATCACTGCTGGCATCATCGTCATTGTCATTGCAGTGGGAAAGCGACGCCCCAGGGCAGGAAGCGCCTTAGCCAATGCAGTCTGTCCCTCTCTGAGAGCAGTCACAGCAGTCTGCCCCTCCCTCCAGGGGCCCACAGCCCGGGACTGTGCTCTATTGCCTGCAGGTGTCCGGACTGAAGAGGACAGATGGGTCTGGAGGCGAGCTGACAGCTCCAAAGCTCCCTGCTGATCCCAGGGCTGTGCCTCTTCCCCAGGTCAGTCCCTGCAAGGGACCGGCTCACTCTGTCCCCAGGGCCTGGCGTGTTGTCATTTGGGGTACAGCCAGAGCGGGTGTCACTGCTCAAAACTCTGCCACTGCCAGGGAGGATGCCCCGCTCATGGGACAGGCCCACGTGGCTTTCCAGCTCTCCTCCCACCCCAGGAAAGGATACTATTAATGGAGGGATTGGTAGGGAATTAAGCATTGGAGCAGGCAAGCAGGTCTCGGCTGTGGGCTGCAGAGGGCCAGGGATTACCCTGGGACAGCAGTCTGGTGCCAGCACCTCTCCAGCCGGAGCTGGCACTGCCGGAGAGCTAAGCCCAAAGTACTGGAGCCCAGCCCAGCTGGCAGTGCCTGAGCTTTGCTCCTACAGGAAGTCAAAGCAGGAATGCTGCCCACCTCTCTCCTTCCATGTCACCTAATCATTCTCAAGCTCCAGGTCCTGGAGGGGTTCTGCTGCACAGCTGGAGCTCTGTGCTCTACTAGGTAGTGAAACGGGGGTGCGAAAACTCCTAGGGTGGTGGAGCAGTGCCTGGGAGCCAATATTACCCAAAAGCTTACCAGCTGTCCTGGACAAAGGGAAACACTCCCCAGCTTCCTGTAATTGCTCACTCTTCTATAACTTCACACTTAGAGAAGCACCCAGCACCCACGGACACCCATCACCAACAACCTGCACCCAGCAAGGGCACCCATCCCTCCTGCTCTGCCCCCAGCTGCCTGCTTCCTTCAGGATGCCGTGGGGGAGCAGGGCTGCTCCTGTTTCTCGCAGAGCTGAGCACCCCAAGAGCACCCTGCAGCACTTCTGGCAGCCCCAGCTGTGCCTTGCCGTGTCCAATGCAGCTGTGACAGAGCTCACACCTCTCCTGCCGAATGCCACCGTATCACTGCACGGAGTGGAGGAAGGTCCTTCTCAGCCCAGGAGCAAATCCCTGCTTCAAGCCAGGCCCGGATTATGCTAAGGGGTTTGTGGCAGCAGCAGGTCTGCCTGCAGTCCACGCAGTCCTGCGTGGCTGTGGTGCCATGCCTAGGGCAAGGAGCACATGTGTGGGGACATGTGAGCACACACGGAGACCCTGTGCCTCGGCTGTGCGGGGCATCCCAGCAGTACCTGAACCACTGAGGCTGTGACCTCTCAGAATTCCTGTACTGGGGAAACAGAGAAGGAATGTGTCATTTTAACAGCTTTGAGCTGGCTCCGCTCCCCTCTGTCTGCCCCCCACAAAAGCTCTGTTGGCAGGTGACCCACAGGCACCGTGGCAGAGCTGGCCGGGGCAGGGGCAAGGGTGACTGCACACACGCTGGGCGTGATTAGGCAGCCAGAGGCTGCTGCGAACAGCACTGCTGCAGCATGGGAATGCCACAATACTAATTAATCCAGGCACTGGCTTGAGGCCAGGATAGACCTTCCAGGGCTGCAGGAACTCAGGCAAGGAGACAAAATGCCCCTCCAGGAAGTGGGTGTCTAACCAGGGCCTGGATCTAGCAGCCAGTGTGCCTCCCCTTGGGCTGCATCTGTGCCCCATGGCTTGGGGTCACCAACTTCTGCCTAGGGCTGGAAGAACCAGCCCCTGCCCCCTGCCACCACCCTGGGGACATTTCAGCTCAGCCCCCGTGGCCAAGAGGGACCAGCAGCTGGAGGTGGGAAGGTGACAGGGCTTCATGGCCCAGAGAGAGCTTGGAGGTCTCTGGTCATCTGACCCCCACCCCCGCCACAGGCCAGTCACCACAGTGTGCTCAGCCCTGTGGCATCCAGGAGCACAGTGCTCTGTATAAGCACATCTGCTCTCTGCTTGCTCCTCCCATCACAGTGACAAGTGGGCACCAGGCCAAAAGTGCCTTTCCCTTCCTACCTCCACAGGGCAGCAGGACAGACGGAGGTGGAAAGCTCATGGGGAAGGTTGAGGTAAGAAACCAAACCCTGAGCCTGGCCTGGTACCCCTGCTTCCAGCCTGTCTCACCTCATCCCAGTCCTGGGATGGTCCCATCACTGGCAGGTTATGCTGCCAGGGCTCAGCCTTCAGTCCC
>VZTD01001883.1:268824-295478 GCA_013397725.1 Rhagologus leucostigma
CCCCCCTCCCCCTCCCCCCCCTCCTCCTCCCATGAGCTTGCAAGCTGCCCTGCTCAGCCTGGCTCTGCTCACCAGCTCTCACACCTTCTGCCACCAGCTGTGAGCAGCACAGGGCAACCTCCTCCAGGGCATTTCCTAGAGCTGGGTCCACAGCCCTCAAAATCTGCCTCACCTCAATCCCCCTCATCCTGTCCAGATGTCTTGGTGAGAGACCATGTGGAAGTGGGGAACACATGTCCCCACATGTACTGACCAAGGCAGTGGGACCTGGGCAGGCTGAGGAAGAAGTTGAAGGGGCTTTCCAGCCCAAATCATTTTCAGGAAGGATCAACTCCCAGACACGTCAAATACAAAACATTTTCTTCCTGTTTCAAGCTTAATTTTTGCATCAGGCAGGACTGATTATTTTTAATGAAGTGTAAACCTGGAAAGAGGCACTGTGCTTCTGCACACTGTTTCTTTTGGGAATCTCCAAATTTTCAGGTCTAACAGATCCCACAGATGATGCCTCCTTGGCATAGAAGGAGTCTGGTGGGGAGGGCCCCTGGGCTGAAAGCCGAGATGTGCTGTGCCCTGTATTTTTAGAAGCTGGAGACAGCCAGCTGGATCCCGCTCTGGACCCACTCCCACCTTGCTCTGACCTGTGAACTCTGGGTCTCCAAGTCGAGGCATCTTGGGACACCCAAAAAGCTTCTGACCCAGCAGAAGCTGTTGTACTGCTGCTGAATGCAGTCACACAGAATAGGACTTATTTTTTTATTTAAACTGGTCTCTTTAGGTGTTTGCCATAGAGGTAACATTTCCCATATCTGTCATATCCTTCCCTGGACAGGGAGCAGATTCGGAAGGTGCCGCTGGCATTGCTGACGCACACTATGTGCCTGGGGCTGTGTGTGGCAGCAGCACTGGCAGGATTGGGCCATCCCGGTTTGTGCCCAGCTAGGCACGTCACAGCCATGGGATGACAGAGAGCCTCAAGCCTCTGGCTGTCCCACTGATGACTCTGTCTGGGTGCGTCCCGGAGAGGGCTGCTGCATCCTCACTGCAGGGTCCTGCAGAACCCCGCTGTGCCCAGGCACGGCACCACGGGTGCAGCCCCTTCCGCGCCTGGCCCGCCGGGCTCTGGCCCACGGAGGAGCTGCTGCTTGGCCATGACCATGTTTGGGTGTTTCTGAGCTGGTGGATGACTCAGATCTCCGTTCTCGGGACTTGTTTACCGAGATGGGCGGGAGCAGCAGGAGCATGAGGCTGGCGGCGTGGCGGCCGTGCCCTGCCCAGCGTCCCCCCACGTGCAGCTGCCTCTGCCATCCGCTGCTGTCCTGCCGGGCCTGCTCAGGGACAGCTTCTGCTTTTGGAGTGGGAGGTGGCTGGTCCCCACCGAGCACAGGGAACCCTGGGGAGGGATGTGCCCAGGCTCACACGGAGAGCAGAAACAGACTCGGGTGTGCTGCTCCAAAGCGGGTCATTCCAGGCTGTTTTACCCCCTCCATGGAGGATCAGCCCAGCAGTTCCTTTTCTCCTTTCTTAATGCTGAACCTGTTCAGCCCCTTGCCAGTGCCATGGCTGTGCCCCCGCCCTGCTGCCGGCCCTCCCAGCTGGCGGATGGCACCATTTCCACACATGCCTGCCTGGTGGAGCCAGGGGATTTCTCAGAAAGCAACCCACTTCTTGGCCTGCCTGAAATAGCAGCTCAGAAAACACAGTACAAAAATCCCGAGGGCTGAGCAACGAGTAGCTGCTCTCCAGCAGCTGATCCCACAGCCCTTGCACCAGGGCGGTATTCCTGGGCGGCTGGGGAGCCTCCCCAGCATCCTCCCCAGCTCCCCACCATGTTGCACAGCCATGGGCACCTTCCCAGCCCTCCTGACCAGTACACCTTCCGGGTTCTCCTTCGGTTGCTCCCTGCGGACATCCCAGGGCTTCCCCCCCGGCCACCCCCATCCCCAATCCAACCGTGGCTCTGGAAGCAGGAACCAAAATCTGTCACTTCCGCCTGCCCACGGTGTCTCACTGCATGGCCCAAAATAGCTCAAAAAGCCCTAAAATATCGTTGCCCACTCAGCCCAGCTAGTACCCTGAGGAAGACGGAGGAGTGTGTGCAAGGCTAGGGGTGAGCAAGCCGAGGGACCAGCCCAAAAACGTACATCCCATGGAATCATCATTTCCCCAGGCGTGCAGAAAAACAGCTGTTGCTGTGGCGACAGCTCCGCGCTTGCTGCTTCCTCCCACAAAATCGGGTGACACGACGTCATCAGCCGGCCGGCCGACGGTGAGCGTGGCCACGGCCGTGACTCAGAGCNTGGCTTTCCCAGAGCACCCATCAGGCAGCAGGATGTGGAGCCTGGGTCACGATTAGCACGTTCAGGCTCGGAGATGGGGTGTCCCCAGCTCTCCAGCCCGGTTCTGGATTAGCCGGTACCTCCCCCCCGGCGCGTCCCCGCCGCACGAGTGACAGCAACTCAGGCAGAGCCACCTCTGCACAGGCTCCCTGCCTCCTTCCCCTTCCACCCTGGGCACACCAGAGCATCCAGCAAGGACCAGGACGCTGCTGCCCTGAAGCATCCTATTCACAAGTTAAATGTTTCCCAGCGCCCTCAGGTTAATCCTGATTCACTGCCAAACCATCCAGGGGAGATGCCAAGCTGGAGGCATCCAGGGCTCACAAGCCAGGGGAGTGGGATCAGGAGAGTGGGTTTGGGGCAAGCTAGGTACAAACAGTGCCTCCCAAGGACCAGCCATCCTGAAATGCTCACAGCATCTCCGGTGAATGTTAATCCCCCTCTACTAAACTCAGATTACATGAAACTCCCTGCTTCCAGTTCTCTCTCCCTGGCTCTACTCTGCCGGAGGACTCCCCAGCTCCCCTAGCTCCAGCACCGGGCCAGTCCCCAGCCTGGGCTGTCCCCACATTTCCTTTGCAGAGCTGGATGCACAGGAGCACTTCTGGGAGAGTCTCCCCCACAGCCAGGCACTGCAGGGTGTCTCTGCTTGACCCAGCACACAGACCCAGAACCTGCTGAAGGTGTTTTAAAACGGATCTGTTCTTGAACAGGGGAATCCTGGGGGAGGTAAGACCAGAGCTGTTCTTTTGTTCTTTTTGTTCCTTTCTTTTGATGCTTTTCAGGAGCAGTTTTCTTGAGAAGGCAGAGAAAAGGCCCAAAATCACGGCTGCCCTACTGCTGCCCATTGCCACCCATTGAGAGCACCCAAACAAAGGAATGGCTGCTTCCAGACCCCCTGGCTCTCCCCTGGGCTGGAACATCTCAGCTGGGAGGGCCTGGACTGTCCTAGGGAAGCTCCGCTGTGTCCATACCAGGACACAGCAGCATCAGGCTCCCAGAAACCTTGATCTTGCTCCCCTGAGACACAGAGTACCTTCTCCTTGGTGGTTCTCAAGCAGGCCCTGAACCCCCACCTCATCATGGAGCAGCATAGATACCCTGAGCCTCCTTATCACCAGCCAAGGAGCCAGGGACCAATTCTAGCTCCCCTGAGTCTCCAGCATGCCCTCCTACTCCATCCAGGATCCCCTTGCCCCCCTTGTGCTCCATACTGCCTGTTTGTATGCTGCTGCCCTGGTTACTGGCCTCTGAGTCACCACCAAACCTCTCTCATAGGCAGGGAAGCCCAGACTCATATTTTCCGTGGGATTCCTACAACTCATTCAACTTTCTGGGGTGGGGAGAGATGTTGACAGAGGTGGACAGAGACGTTGATGTCACAGGGATGTCCCAGGGACCAGGGCTGTCTACACAGGGAGCTGCCAAGAGCACGTCCAAGCTCTGCAGGAATGTTGGGGTTCCTTGGGGCTGTATGATAGGGGATTCCTTCATCCTGCTGGAGAATGGATCCAGGAGAAATCTTTCCCCAGCAGCAGCTCTTGCAGCTGAGCAGCCTTGGTGCCTGCATGTGAGTTCACTCCTGACAGGTGCTTTGTGAACCCACCCTCCCATGGGTGCTGAGGCTGTCCACCCCTCCCTTTTGTATCTCCAGTTTTTCAATGCTGCAAAATTATCCCCAGCTCCCCACAGCCCCCCCAGCACAGGTCAGTGAGGAACCAGCATCTGGAAGGGATCAGCACAGTAACCACTGCGGGGAAAGGGGAGGGCTATAAATAGCAGCAAGTTTCCAAATCAAAGCTTTAGAAACAACAACAACAACAACAACCAAAGAACATAGGCTGAGGCGCTGCCTTTTCTGCCCGGCATGTTTATATATATAGTCATTTTTTTATTCCTAGCTTGTTTTCAATCTTCCCTCACTGCTGGGATGTTCTGGGTCTGTCCTCTTTCCCACTGGGCAGCTTCCCAGAGATACATTTCTTGGAAGGTTGTAACCTCTTTTAGTAGATTTTAAATGAATCTCAGGCAGGAATGTCCCAGGACTCATTTTCTACTCATTTAGCAAGACAGGCCTGTCCCTGCTTTGGGGGTGCCACAGGGCTGGCCGTGGTGGCCCCGGGGTGTGGTGGGCACCACAGGGAGGACGCCAAAGTTCCATCCAAGTGGAGGGGTGATGTTTTCTGGGAGAGCTCACTGATGATGGGAAAGTCTCAGCACCTGCTAGGAGAGGCTGGATGCACACCTGAGTTTAACACTCGTGGCTAAGAGGTAGTGCTGGTAGAAAACTGGGAAACATTGCCTGGGGTCTCCTTTGGAGCATCCAAAGGAATGGATGAGGGTTTCCTTTGGACCATCCTCAAGCAGTGCCCTTTACTCAGGCATGGACACTCCTTGGAATAACCCAAGCACAATCCCAGCTGTGGGTCCCAGACCCTAGCCCTGTTCTGGGAACAGGCACTGCGCCCCCTGAGTTCTTCCCACTGTCCCTGTTGGGGCCCACGGACTGGCGTGATCCCACAGTCAGTCTCGAGCCTCTCACAGACACCACAGCTCTAGCCGTGCATCCTTCCTGGATGATCCCCAAATGGCATGTCCAGTGGGACATCTGTTCTGCAGAACAGTGGCCCCCAGCTCCTGGTAGGGCAACTCAGATGTTGCAAGACAAGGGAACAAGGAGAAATTGCACCCTTTCCCCAGCAAGTTACTCTCCAGCTTGAAATCCCCAACCACAGCGCAAACTCCTTGAGCCCTGGTGTGTCCCTGCTCCCTCCCCCTGCCCAGGGCTCCTCACTGACTGCGAATAGCAGCAGCCTGGCCCTGGGAGGTGTGGATGTGGGGCCTCCTGTGCAGACCAAGCCAGTGCTGCCGTGTTTATCCCAGTTTTATTGCCCACTAGAGTTGTTTTGCTGGAAGGGCTGCGGTCTGGCAGGCTCTGCCCTGGCAGCAGTGCTGTGGTGCAGCCAAGCCAGGATGGCATGACACACACGTTTGAGAAATAACCTCATAAATCTGCTTAATTCAGTCGATGAATCATTCCCGCTCCCTGTGGGCTCCCTTCCCATGAGCTAAACCTTACTGCCACTGCTCTGGGAAACAACACAGGCAAAAAGCACCCAGGCAGTATCCCCTGAGCAACACCAGCAGCACTGCCTGATCCCTCCCCGCAGCCCTCTGCCCTGCCCAGCACACTCGGCCTTCCAGCAGAATGCTGGGAGCTGCTTGGCATCTTGGTGCCACATCCCCATTCTCCATGGCATTCCACACCCAGAGCAGCCAGACATCTCCAGCTCCCCTCTCCTGGCCTCTGCCGGCCGAGTGGGGAAGAAGACAGCAGGCAGCGGAAGCAGCCACAACTGAAAAATTCAGGGACAATTTAGCAGCCACCCCTTGGGATGCCAGCTGCTGTTGGCTGAAACCAGGTGAGAGCAGGCCCAGCTTTCTGGGGAACTCACTAGCACCTGAGGCCACAGTGATGGACTCAGCACAAGGCTGACACCAGCATGGGCAGCTGGGACACCGGCAGCCAAATGGTGAACAGCGGGGTGGCCACGAGCAGCACCTGCAGACAGCTTTGTGTTCCCATGTCCAGGCAGAGCACAGCAGGCTGTGCTGGCCCAGCCCACAGTGAGCCGCCAAGGGGCTCTGGGCTTCCCTGTCACAGAAAGGATTGTGCCTTTGGCCTGCAGTAATGTCAGCATGTTACTTCTTCAAATGATGGACACTCTCCAAACTCATCCCACAAGGAAGCAATCAAGTGGGCTGCGTGCTAGTTTGGGGAAGGGAGAAGATGGCACAGCCTAGCATGCTTTCCCTTGTACAGTAGGAATCAGTCCTACCCTACAGCAGGGACAGTATCCTGGGGGACCTGGCAGAACCCTTCATCAGGACTGGGATTACCATGGGAAGGGGAAGGCTGGGTCACACTCCACCATATCCATCCGGATGGATGAACATATCCACCTAGTTTAATGTCACAGCTGACACTAGTGTCACAAGCACTAGGAGCAGTGCAGGATGCTCCCGTTCAGGCGATGGTCCCTGCCCTACCATCAGCAAGGGGCTGGGGCTCCCAAAGACTGGTCCATCCATGCAGCAGCACTGCTGCCTGCTCAGGTCCACACTGACGTGGGTAGGTCGTCAGCCCTCTCCATCCCCTCCCGGGGTGGGTACACAGCCCATGGTCCGCAGCCTCTTTTTGCGGGAAAAAGGGCAGTGAGGGGTCTGGATGTCTCACACCCACTGGGGCATTGCCAGGTGCACTGGAGCTGTAGCACCTCCCTGTTTCCATCACGCCCCCCTTGTGACGGTGTCCTGCCAGAGTCAGAGCGGGTCTGCCCCACGTAAGAGGCACGTGAAGGGACACTCATCATGTCCCTGAAATAGCAGCGACCTGCAAACATGGGCTGGGGGTCCATGTCGAGGGCTGTGGCTGCAGCAGTCCCAGCATTACGTGACAATCTCAGTTTTCCTTTTAAAGACAACGACACCGAAATGAGTTTCCTGTGAGTTTCCTGTGTTCCCAATTATGGAGGAGAAAATCTGGGAACCTTTCTAAATCCATGCTAATAACATCAGCAAAGGAAATGTCGTTAGAGAGAATGTGAAAAGATGTGACAAAAACCCAAAATCCCGTGACACTTTGGGGACTTGCACTCCCAGGATCACACCCCGCCCGGCTCCCGTGCCTGTGGCAAGCCCCAACCCTCTTACATGACCAGCTCACAGCATCCCTCTCAGCCAGTGCCAGTCTGGACAGCATCCCAATGCTGTGCCCTGGGGAGAAGACTTGTGGAGATGGAGGAAAACCCAGGATGAGCCATCAAGCGCTCTGCTGACAGTGCATAAAGTGGAAGCACTCCACTCTGTGGAAGCACTTGGCTAAGTTCAAGGTCAAGGGCTGTAAATTCCATGTTATTTTTAACTCCAGGATAGTAGCTAGCTGAGAACAAGAGGAAGAATAGCTGGGATTCAGAGAGGGAGGGGAGGTGCAGGGTAGGTGGATGCTTTTGCCTGTTGAAATAATGGTGAAACCTTAAGAAAGAGGCAGGAGGGGTGGGAGAAAACAGGTGCTGCAGGGTGGCAGGATGCCCCCAAAGAGGGGCCACCAGGATGAGCAGGGTCTCTGTCTGCGCCCCATCAGTCACGGAGTTGCAGCTGGACACATCCTGCTGGCTGAGGTGACCTGCAAGGACACATGCTGCAGCCTGGGGCCATGGGAGGATCAGCGGGCACGGAGTGAGCTGGGCTGGGGCATGTGCTGGCACACACGTGTGCAGCCAGTGGTTTTCTCTCCCACTAGAAAACAGCAGCATGTGGCTGATATTGGGAAAGAGGCTTTTCTCCTGCTTGGTGCAGTGTCCAAAAGAGGGGTGGCATCCCAGCTCCCTCATCCTGCCCTGCCCATCTGACAGTGGGCAGGGGTGTTGCACTCAGGGCCGGAGCTCCACCTCTGGCCACAGCAAAGCCGCGGTGCCCACGACACAGTGTCCCCTGGCCCAGGTCTTGGCATATGGCTCCATCAGATAGACATTTCCAAACCAGCCGACACATCATGCCGCATCGCCTCAGGAACGGAATGCGTGTGCTGAGGGGACAACACTGAGACCACGTGCCTGCAGCTCCGCACATCCCCATCCCACACAGGGCACCAGTGTGGCTGCCAGGAAAAGCAGTGATGTTCCCAGGGTGTGAAACAATTAAATGCTGGGGTTTGAGGAGAAAGAAAACAGTCAAGGAATAACACAAGAGAGAACAGGCTTGCAGCGATCGCTGCGAGCTGCGCAGAGCTGAGCCACGCACAGAAGCATGCTTGCACGAACACCCACACCCACTCTCATGCTGGCATTCAGATCCCGTGGGATCGAGCTACGTGCACAAGGCATGTGTGCACCCACATGCATACGCACACTCTCACAGGGGTGTGTGATCCCTGCAATTCAGCTACAGGCAGCATGTCTGTGTGGGCTCAGGGTGTCCAGACACAGCTTTGCGCCCGCCGCAGTCCCACTTGGCTCCACCCCTGCAGGGCTCTGCCCCAGGTGGACACCATGTACTGGGGCCAGTGATGGTGCTCACGGGAAACCTTCAGATCCTTGTCCTTGAGCCCAGCCAGAACAAACTAGGCAATAAAAGGAGATTTCCTTGCTCACAGCCTCTGCTACTAGCACAAACCTGTGCCTTGGCCTTCTCCCAAGCCTGCTCGCCTGTTGCACCTCGTGCTTCAGCCCTCCCTTGCCGTCATCTCTGACTGCATCTGCTCCGACTTCCTGGCTGCTGCATACACCCTGCAGGCACACTGGGGACAATCCCAGCCCCGTGATGCTGCTGGGGTGGGTGGTTCTGCACCTCCTGGCTCAGGGCAAATCCTCCCGTGGAAAAATCAAGGCCTGACTTCAAAGATACCCAGGGCTGGCACTCTCTGGGCTCCCCAGGGACATCCCGCAGATGGTCTCCGGTCAGCTGGGGTCTGAGACAGCCACCATCACCCGTGGCCCCTGCCCCATCTCAGCTCTGGGCTGATGAAGCTTTCCTGGGTTGAGAGGCACAGTCTTTCCACCACCGCTTCATGCCCAGGAAGCCCAAGAGCCTGAGGGCTCACACTGCCCCTCCTACCCTGCCACAGTCCTTAGGGGACACCAGCTGCCAGAACATCACTCCTCCCGAGGTCTGCACCCCGGAGCCGCACAGCCATCGTGCCCCAACCTACACCACTGCATGGACACAGGCAGAGGCACTGCCCCATGGTGCTGTGGGGACACAGGGGACACACCGCTGCATGGATGCAGAGAGAGGCCCTACCAGCAGAGGTAACAGCCAGCAAGTGTCTCTCCCTGCCTGGCAGTGCCAGGCTAGACAGCTCTGCCGGGAAGATAGATGCATGTGAGAAGATACTTCACGGTCTGGTCAAACCCAGTGCAAACAAAGCAGTGGGATCCAAGGAGTGAGGGGCAGACTCTGCATGGGAACAGAGCCGCTGTGCTGGCACACAAAGGCCCCTTCACTGCCCTGGAAAGATGAGCAGTGTGTGCAATGGCATTGAATCTGGGACAGGGACAATTACGGTGTGAGCCCTCCTCAGACAGAAAGGCCTTTGTGAGTCAGGAGCATCCCCAGCTCTGCAGTCACCATTGGTGACCAAGCACAGCCCAAGCCACAGGGCTGGGCTTCCCTGGAGCCAGGTCATGCCAGAGCCACCCCATACACAGTCTGTGTGATGGCCGAGTGTGTGGGAAGTGCTGGGAGCACTGGCTGACCGCTGTCGAGGCTGGATGGCACCCAGGCAGCCAGGGAGACAGGAGCCGGCTGCTTTCCACAGCTCTGCCGGATCACCAAATCCCTGCTCCATCCCAAAAGCCCTCCTCTGTCCCGTCTGCCGTTGATGTGACTTATGCCATGTGGCCCCTCAAGCTACACATCAGAGGGGCCTCGGCACCCCACAGCCATCCCGCTGCCTCTGAGTGCTGCGGGCAAGCGGGAGAGGCAGTAGCCACTGAGTCGCAGCAGCAGCACCCAGCTCCCAGCCTGTGGCAGACTCAGACCTGCTGGGCTCCCTGGCACAGAGCGACCCGGGGACCCTCTGCCGCTGGCCGATGCCATGTGGGGTTCCTCCAGGGTGCCACCCACCTGGCATCGCCTTTCCAATGTCAGTCATATCAGAACTGGCCAAGCAGGGCACGAGGTCACCAATAATGTGAGATAGCAGCTTGCTCTTGCTGTGCATCCAGATGCAGGATGCTGAGGGCTAGTGCAGCAATCCCCCTCTCTGGAGACAGGACTTAGGGAAGACCCCAGTGCTCCCCTAAGCACAAGCAAACACAAGCAGATGCTGCTAGACCATGACCCGATGAATGACAAGTTCTCTCCGTGGTCATGCTGGGCAGGTGAGGAACAGGCAAGCTTGGGCAGCAGCCTCACCAGTCACCAGTGAAGCCATGGCACGTGACATGCCACCTCCCAGAGCCAGCCTGTCTTTACCGTCACCACATCTCAGCTGGCTCCTTCCAACAAGAGGGTGAGCATCAGGGTGTGGCCGTGGCAGGTGGGGACCGTCTTTGCCACTGACACGGCCAGACTGGCTTGGGATGCACAGTCAGGGGCTGCTGCACCCCCTACTTCCTGATCTGCCACGTGTGTCTCTCAGTTCCCCCAGCCAGGTGACGCTGCTCCTCTGTGAGGACTCACTCCAGGGCCCAGCATGTGCCAGGAGGAGGCTGAGAGAAAAGAGACCAGGCACAAAAAGCTCAAGCCTTTTCCAAAGAGGCTTGTTGTTTCTCTTCTGGGATGTGGTGAGCTGCCAGGACCATCGCATGGCCAGGCCATCTGAGCTCTGTGGCAGGGCAGAGCCAGGGCTTGCAGTGGGGACAGGTGGCACCCCAGGAACCCCAAGCAGGGGCTGTCCCAGGAGAAGGCACACAGGGTGCACAGGAAGGGGTTGGGAGGGGTGCCAGGGGTGTGGTGCCCAGTTGATCAGCCCAGGACTCATCACAGGACCCAGCCATGGCTTCTCAGCCCTGCCTGGGGCCCTGCTGCACCAACATGGGTGTTCCTCGGTCTGTTATTCCCTGAGGAAGGACCACAGGTCTCAGGCACCTGGAAGAGCCAAGCCTGGAAGCTGCCCTATGCTCCAAGGACAATGCAGGGAGGACATGCTCTGCTGCCAACAGCTGGTGCCTCAGCCCTTGTTTTCAACTTTATGTAAGCAGGGAACCCAAGCCTGCTCTGGGACATGGTGAAATTGGATCCATACGGAAACAATTAGAAAGGGGAGGGATAAGGAAGAAACTTTGCTTTGTTGGCACAACTCTCTGCCCAGGGAAGAAAACAGAGCCCATGAGCCAGCCCAGATGTATTTGTGCTGGGGAAAAACAACCCATGAGTAAAAGAGAGGCACGGAGGTGGGGCTCACTCCACACCCCCTCTGGGACCAGCTTTGGCTGAGAGTGATAGGGGCAGGTCCTTGAGGACAGAGAGGCTCTTAAGGAGTAGAATTATAGAACATCCTGAGTTGGAAGGGACCCACAATGATCTTTAAAGTCTAACTCTCCTACCAAGGAGGAGATGGAATCTCACCAGGGAAGCTCTTCTCACTGGGTTGGAGACAACCCACCTTTAAGCCAAGCCCAAGGCAGTCAAATGAGGACTGTGAAACACCTGCTGGGATCCCCTCTGCCAAGACCACCTACAGATCCCCATCCCCAGTGCCATGCTGCTCACACAAACTGGAGGTCACCTCTGCCCTGGGGACCCATCCTCTCTGGGTTACAAGCCCAGCCTGCACCCTGATGCACCCTGGCTGCTCATACAGGCCCTGCGGGGCCCCAGGTCCTCTGGGATGTGTGATACCTGCAGGGCTTGTTGACACGAAACACTCGCCACCACAGCTGCTTGGGAAAGGTACCCCGTAGGCACGGGGTGTTCCTGCATGAAAGCAGATGTGAGTCAGCTCAGAAAGTGGAGTCTGGACGAGCATCTTCAGGGGTGATTCCAGGATTGCATCACTGCAGTGGGAGAGGTTCATGCTCTGCCTGTGCTCATGGAGAAGTCCTTGGTCAGCCTGTGTGGGTAGGTGTCCAGCTGGACAGGTGAACCTGTGCTGGTGCTGCAGGGTGATGCCTTTGCCTGCAGCCCAGTACCCTCAGAGCCACATCAGCTCCCACCCCAGCTTCAGCACCCTCCTCGAACCTTACCCTCCAGCCACAGATCCTGCACAGCCCTCGGCCAAACCCCTCTCTGCTCCCACTGTCCCCAGGGCAGTTGAGGAGAACAACCTGTTCTCAGGGTTCCCATGGAATGTAGCTGTACTCTCCAGCTCCCCTGCCCGTCTCCTCAGAAGTACAAAGTGGCAGCAGCTGCTTTCTCATCCCTTTTTGGAACAGGAGGTCCATGAGACCAACAGCAGCATAGCCGGGCACGGGGTGCTGGCCGTGCCTCAGCCCAGTGAAACCTGGGAGCCTGATGCAAGTGCATGGGGAACTTGCTCTGCTGGCAACTGCCACTGTGTCTTTCATCAGCCAAATGGTCTGTTCCAGGTTTGTGTTTTTCGTCAACAAAGTCCTTCAGAGCAGGAATCCTGGGAGGTAAGTATCTGGAATGTGTTAGGAACAGCTAATCCCAGGTTTGTCCTTCCCTGCAGGAGAGGAGGAGCAGGGCAGGTGAGATGGGGCTGCAGGTGCTGGCTGGCTTCCCAAGCTGCTTAGCAGGAGCATGGGCTGCCCTGCAAGCAGCAGCATGGCCGCTGCACTGAGCAGGGGCTCCTCCTCACCCTGACCCCGCTGCAGACCTTCCGCAGGGACCATGTCTGTGCCTGCAGCCATCGCAGCCGGAGCCTGCACATGATCCTTTGTCCCCTTCTCCCTTGCAAGGGAACGAGGTCTCTGCCAAACTGCTGGGGTCCTGTCACTGGACGTGTCCCTGCTGTCACAATCTGTGATGAAGCACTCTGGATCCCCAGTCTGTCCCTGGCTGAAGGCTGTTCTCAGCTGGTGCTCGGCAGGGTGAGAGATGGTATGGGGCAGCAGGAGATGAGACCTGCCAGCCCTCCCAAGATCCTGGGACTCATCCAGGAGCTCCTGTGCAGTGTGCTCTGCTGGGGCTGAGACCCCCAGGAGATGTGAATGGCTCAAGCCAGCACTGGAGCCAGGAATCCACAGCCACAGGACAGAGGATGTGACTCAAGGGTGGCAGAGCCAGCCCAAACCACCCCAGTCTGTGGCATGGAGCTCACCCTCCGTGGGAGACGATGTGCCCATGCTCGATCCAGCTTGCCACTTTGTGACAAGTCACCACCGACACTGGAGCCACTGCCCAACACTTCCTGCCCTGTGCCCACCAGCGCTGAGCTCTTCAAGAGCTGATGGCCTGCTCCAAAGTGCCCTAAAATACCCCAAAACCTCTCCCTCAGTTTGGCATACTTTGGACTTCCCAGGGTGACCAGCAAGACCTCTTCCCCCAAATCAGGCAGCCCACCTGGGCCACCAGAATCTCTTTAGTGACCCATTCAGCTTGCTCAGGTGCTGTTTCCATTCCCTACCGAGCTCCCTGCCACGTGTGGATTGGTTTTGAAATTATGGATTCCATCCTTACTTCCAAATGTGAACATTGTTTTCTCTTGCATGTCTTTTGGTTTTTTTGTGTTGGACATGGAAAGTTCCCAGCATTTGTCAGTCGTGGAGCCCAGGCAGGGAAGAAAAAGCAAACACTGCTCAGCTGAGGGTGAGGAGGTTGGAGGGGCTGTAAATTTTAAGCACAAACTAACCCCCAACACTTTGTACATCATTCAGCCAGGCCTGGACTGAGCCTTTCACAATGACCACGTGTCTTCATACAGTGACTTAGTTCCTCACTCCTGGCTCACCATTTCCCATGAGTTCCAGAAATCATGGCCCAAACTGGAGCTACCTCAGCCTGACCTGGATGATGTAAGCCACACAAGGGATCAGGTGAAGTATGCCCCAGAGGGACACAGCCACCTCTACCCCAGGCCATGCACCTCCGTCTGCTCCAGGGAATAACCTCCAAACTCACTCTGGTCCTTCCCTTTCTGTCCTGTCTGACCACTGCACCAGCACTTCTCCAACACAAGGACCTGCCAAAACCCCCTCTCACCCTTCCTAGTCCCCCCAGCAGTTCCCACCCTTTTCTGCTGCTTCTCCTCTCCTCCCACCCATGGTGAACATGCACTGGTGTGCTCAGGGGAACCATCTACTTGCACCCAGAGATGCAGGGCACTCATATGGGCACTGGTGCCTTCTGAGGGCATCCTTGAGTGCCTCTGGCCCAAATTTCCTAAAGATCAAGGTCCAGTAAAACTCTCAGGTGTCCATTTTGCGCACTGAAACACTGAGCATCCCGGATCGCCTTAACACAATGGAGAACAGTTACCCTATGACAAAAATCTCCTGGAGGAGCTGTGATGGGCAGCAGTGGAACTGGGTGCCAGCCCCGGGAGCTCTGCACTGCTGTCTCCAGCTGTGCCCATGGCAGGCAGCAGTTGGGTGCGCGGCTCACCACCCCAGATAATTATAGCTCCACTGTTTATATACCCTCAGCCCGTGGCCACAGGAAGGAAGGCTGGAGGACACTCTACGTAACAGAGCTCTCCACCCCTTCCCTGCTCCCCCTCCCACCTGCACCCCCCCGTGTGAATTTGGCGTGTGTGACAAGACACCACGGCCCAGCATTGTTTGTCAGAGCTGGTCACAGCCCGCAGCTTCCCCTTTCTGTCACCCATGGAACCCTGCTCTGGGCTCTCCAGGCACTCTGTCCCCCCTCTGCACCATTTGCAATCTCCTCCTGCATCCCTCAACCTGGCAGCTTCTTGGTCCCACAGCTGTACTGGGGACATGAAGGCTTGTCCCTGTCCCCATGCATGGCTGAACCATATGGTTCCTGCAGTCTGCACCCATCTCCAGAGCTGTGGGTGCCCTGAAGCACCCGGTGATGGTGGGTCGGTCCTCTCCTCTTCACACAGATCAGCCGTGGCATCTCCGTGTCAATCCTGCCTCCCTGCCGCAGCAAATGGCATCTCCATGGCAATCCCGTGCTGCTTGCTGGGGCTGAGCAGGACCGAGCAGAGTGCAAGGGAGCTTCTGAGCCATGGGGTTGTCCATCTCTGCAGGGACAAGTGACCACCAGTCATCACTGGAGTGGGATCCCAAGAAGCTGCCCGGGTGGCATCAGTGGTGGCACTGGAAGGGGTTGCACAGCTGTGGTGAGGAGCGGGGGAGCAGAGTCCCTTACCCACCCACGGAGAAGCAATGACCCCGCAAGGCTGGGCTGCAGGATTAGGAATGGGATGGGCTGTGTCCCGCACGAATGGGCCAGGCCAGCCAGCTGCGGCTGAGCCAGCACTTTCGTGTTTGTTTGGGCTGTTAGATAACTTCGAAAGCAGAAGCTGGAAGGGCTGGCGGCTGAACAGTTTGTTCTTTCCGACTTCCACACGCTGCTGCCTCAAACCTCAACGCTGTGCAGGGCTTAAACCACAGCCTAGAGCCACCCTGTCCCCTCATCCTCACCCCAGCGTGTCCCTGGAGCCCCTCCAGCCCGGCTGCCCTCCGGCCCAGGGCCGAGCTCCTCCTCTTCACGCTGCCAGAGGAGGAAACAGAGCAGCGGGAACGCTTCTCTGGAGGGGTCTCAGCCTCACACCCTTGGCCTGGCACAGGGTGAGGGGCTGCTGCCACCTCCTGGCCACGGCTCCGGCTCAGGGCAGCCCACGGGCACGGCACGGCACGGCACAGCTCAGCTCAGGTGCCGCCCGGCCGCACCCTGCTCCCAGCTGCGGCCGCCGCGCGGGGAAGGAGCGAGGGTCAGGCACCGCCGCCACCCGGTATCCGCCTGTCACGTATCGACTGGGAACTGGGGCAGGGAACAAGAGAGGACAAGGCCACTGCAAGCCCTGTTCCAAGGAGTGCATAATGGGGTTTTGCCAAAGGGCAGCGATGGGAAGTGGGTCCAGGTTACCTTTGAGCACCCGAGCCTCTCCAGGGACAGGCAGCCTCACCTCCGCAGGTAAAAGGGACGGCTGGGGCTGCAGCACTGAGGTGTCACCTCCTTGGGGACCAGGATGGTCCACACAGCCCCTTGAGCCCAGGAAGGTCCAGACCCCGGCATAGTGCTCTGCCTCACTTTCGTGGTTACCAGGAAGCGAGGGCATGAGGCACACAGTGCTCTGCCATGAGCAGAAAACAAGCAATGCTGAGAAACCCTGCAAGGGTGCCCCACTCCTCTGCTCCTGGCAATGGTAGTGCTCGGAATAGAGATGCCCGGCTGTGCAGACACAGTTCCCACAATCCCTAAAGTTGCACAAAGTCCACCTCACAAGGGGAGGCACCCCTACTTGAACAAAGGGAAGGCTGTTTTGCCACAGCTGGTCTCAATATCCCTCACTGGGCTGCATCACACCTCCCTTCCAGCTGCTGGAGCATCCCAACCAGTGATACAGGGTCCCAGTTCCCAGCAGCAACTGGGAGCTTCCAAGAAACTACAGGGCCAAGTGCAAGGTTGGGCTGAGGCCAAATCACTAGCACAGGCTTTGCCTCTGTCCAAGGGAGTGTGGTGAGGGCCTGATCCTATGTCTGAGGACCAGGAGCCAGGCACAGCATCATGGAGTCTGCTAAGACCCCTCTCCCAGTGCTGGAACACTGGGAATAAAATCCCCCCAGGCCGGGACTGAGCAACAGGCAAGGAGCAGCGTGTGCTGTGGCCCAGTCAGGAGCTGGCACAGGTGAGCTGAGGAAGGAAAGCAGTGCCATGGCTGCCCTGGAAGGAGAGGGAGGCTGCAAAGCCAAGCAGTAGAGAGGACAGGCAGGAATGGAACAGAAGCCAAATGGATGCAGAGAGGACAATGCTGCAGACTTGTTAAGGCTGGGGCTCACTCAGCTGAGGACGTAGACAGGGCTGACACAGAGCCCTGCCGAGCTCCACATGCTTTGGGCACACTGTGTGCTATGGCCGGAGAGGCGCAGGGGGCCGGGGGTGCTGCAGTGTGATGGGCATCACGCCTTGACTCAAGGCACAGTCACCGTGCACGAGGCGGAGCAGGAGGAGACAGTGGCCCGGGCACTCACAGGCAGGGTGTTCATGTGGCAGTGTCCAGACGCCTCTCGGAGAGCCTGTGTTCTGGACAGAGGCAGCCCTGGGAGCCTGGCAAGTGCTCTTCCTCCCTCTGGTGCCCCACTTGTGACATCATGGTCCTACAAACTGTCCCAGGGCTGGCACGACTCGGAGCCAGCTTGAGCCACCACAAGGCAGCTCTCCTGCTGCTCACTCACCTCCCCACGGGCAGGGGCTGGGGAGAGCCCCAGGGCTGACAAGGACAGCCCTATGGACTGCACAGGCAATGGAGGGAATGGGGTGGGACATGTCCCAGACAAGTTTTAGACACAAGGACAGACTCTGCGACAGCCAGTGGGGTTTGCCTTTGCCTGCGACAGAGTGTCCTGGGAAACGGTGTACCTGCCACAGCTCTGCACCACGCACATTGGAGAACAGGCAGGGTCAGAGGCTGCACAAGAGCTGCAGGCTCATGTGCTTTCTTGTAGGCTCAGGGCAGACTTGTTTTCAACCTGCCTGACACAAGGGAAGGTTCAATCTTCAGCTCTGGGGGCAAACTCGGGACTCCAGTTCTGTTCTGCATCCCCATAGCATGCCCTCCATCCGCTCTCGCACACTCCGGCATGGCACAAACCATCTGATTTTCTCTGCTCGCTCATGACTTCTACCCATTCCCCAGAAGCCCCTGGCAGGGGCACAAGAGGAACAGGCCAGATGCTGAACCAGCATAATCCAGCCCACAGGATTTAAAGCAATGAGGTCAGACTCCTACAGAGCCCTTCAGTCACAAGTTTCAAGTCCTTCAGGGGTCTCAAGACCTCCTGCTCCCACCCACAAGACTCCTCCAAAGCAGTCACAATGCTCACTGCTCTGGGCTTTCCTGACTGCAGGAGGGCAGAGCCACCCAGACTGCTCCCTGTGGGCTCAGGAGCAGCTTCGCAAAGGCAGGACTTGGCCAGTGTGAACATCACAATAGTGGTACCCACAAGGGATGCAGCTGCTGTGTGCTGAGGAGGAGCAGAGCCCAGAGTGTTTTATTTACCACTTTGCAATCACATTGCTCCACTGGAGGAGCAGAGTACAGTGGCAGATAAGCTATCACTGCTGCAGCTGGGCTTGTCAGAGCCACCTCTGCTACTCCAGGCCTGCAGGTCTGTTTGAGGTCAAGCAGAAGAGAGATTCCTGACACAGGGAGAACTTGGCTTTGCTGCTCTCCATGATGGGGAGGGCCCAGCAAAGCTGTTAGCTGTCCTAGGCAAGCTGCTCCTGCCCCAGGGAACTGGCCTTGCATGCCACAGGAGGGACAGGATGTGCTGGGCTTGTGCCGGATCCACTTGACTAGACTCTGTAAATGATTTTTTATATAACTCTGTTTTCTGATTGCTTTCAGCACCTTCCAAGTGAAAGCCACAGGCATCCACAGTCTGTGTGCCTGGTTGCTATGAATGAGATGAAGGGGTTGGTTCCCCCACTCACTGTGAAAAGCTGCCAATTCCTGCAGCGAAACCTGGCAAGGCAGCAGCGATGCTCTCAGGTCAGACCCAGGGTACCGTCATAGTGAGCAGGCTGGTCACAGCTGGGACAGACCAAGGAAGGGGACACACACAGCCTGGCTCCCCTTGCTCTGGTTGTTTCTCCCAGGCTTCTCCAGCCACATCCCTGCTCCCCATCCCAGCAGCTGCTGGAAACCCAGCAGCCCAAGCCTGGTCAGTGGCACCAGCGATACCCAGTATATTGGGACAAACCCCATCCTGCTATCCTCCACAGGGGAATGACTCCTGGGGCCACAGGCAGCTGTCCTGGCAGTGGTGGAGAGTATCCTGCTGGTGTAGGGAGGGGTCCCTGCATCCCCACTGGGAGCTTGGCGGGGCGCAGATCTTGGATGTGGCTCAGGAACACAGTTCCCACACGTTCGGCCCACGCAGGCGGCAGCTCATTGCTCCTGCTCACAGGAGACCTGGGAACGTGGCCGCCCAGGCTGGCTCCCTGCGAGCGGATGTTATTTTAACTCCCAGTTCCTCTCTCATTTTTGCCAGGCAACGACTGGTTCTCCTGTTGGCTAAGCAATAAAGAGCCCCTTTTTTTTTTCCTCCTCCACTATTTCTAGGTTATTTTTAGGTTCTTCTCAGTGGGTCTTTGCCGCAGACACTCAAAGGACTGGAGAAGTTGTCCTGCTTTGTATGCCCAGAGAAAGGGGAGCAATGTGCAGGGCAGGAGATGCCAATAAGAAGGGCTTCCCAATCCAGATGGGGAAGCACATGCCTTAGAGCAGCCGCTGCCCCGTGCTGCGCACAGGAGCAAGCTCCTCTTCTCCCACGCAGCTGTGCTGTGCAAGACTTGGCCTTCCACAAGGGAGCCGTGATGCCCACACCTTCCCAACCATGCCAGCAGCAGCCTTCATTTCTCCAGAGGCCAACCAAGGCAGCTCCTCCATGTGGTGCCAGCGGGGAGGTCCCTGTGCTGGTCCAGCTGCAGCCCTGGGCAAGGTGAGGTGCAGAGGCATAGGGAGGGACTTCTGCTGAAGGGAAGTGGATGGGACAGGACCTTAGGGTGACCAGAGAGGGTCACACATAGCCGTAGCAGTGCAGGAACTGCCAGATGGAGCTGACAGAGCTGAAGTCAGCTGGTGTCACATTCAGGCTTGGGATAGGGACCAGGCCCCATGAGGGGGAGAGAAGAATGTGAGGGACACAGCGCCTGCCAGCACTGTGGAGTACCAGTGCCATGGCCAGAACCCCCCCACGGAGAGTACCGATGGGAGTGATGCTGCCCTGTCCCCAAAACAGAGGGCATGAGATAGCAGATCCTGAACCCCTTGTCATATCAATGTTCAGGAGAAGAAAGTGCTTTTTGGGCAGCAAAGAAAGAAACAGCCTGTGTCTCCACCAGGCAGGGACAGTCCAGCCTAAGGCTGGGATACTCTGCATCCCCCCCCTTTTCCCTGCAAAGACTGTTTTGTCCCCAGGAGCAAAAGGACTCTGCACTTGTGGCAGGAGGTGTTACTGTGTGTGGCCCCACAGCCCTTTGTCTCCTGGAAAATTGCAAAACCCTGAGCTTCGCTGCAGCTCCAAGAAGCTCAGAAAGAGCCAGAACCTGCTGGAAGGCAGACGCCCGTGTGGGAGCTGGGCCAGCTCGAACCTTCCAGGCTGTTACGCAGCGCTGGAGCCCCACAGCTGCTTGGCAAGGACACTGCCGACCTTCCCACGTCACAGCCCCGAGCAGCCTGGGCCAGCTGTGTCCAGGCACTGGGCTGGGGTTGCTGTTTTTCTGCTTTATCAGGATCTTGCTGAGATCGGCGGTGAGTGGGTCGTGTTTGCGCAGTGGTTTGTGCAGGCAAGCGGTTATGTAAGCGCTCAGGGTTACCCCGGAGGCTCGGCCGGCCGTGCCTCCCCAGCGCATGTGCGGCGCTGCCGGGCCACACGCCGCCGCGACGGTCGGGGACAGCAGCACGGGCAGCCCTGCGCTCCGTGGAGTTTTGTTACCGTCCCAGCTCGTTACCAAGGTGCACAGCGTGTGCCTGAGCTGCCGCGATGCCCGGCGCTGTCAGGCTGCATGCCAGGGGTCTGGTGGCCGAGCCATGCGCTCGGGCAGCGCTGTCCGAACGCAGCAGCAGCCGTGTTTACCCTGCGCTGGCTCCCGACGCGACGCTGCCCTGGCCACTGCCAAAACGCCTGCGCCTGCTCTAGTAACCCAGCTCCTGAAGGTCGCTGGCTGGAGGCCGGGCTTGCGTTCCATCTGCCTGCTTTTATTATTGATTGTCCTTATCATCGCTTGAGAGAACAGCATGTCCCAAACACCCGGGGGCAGGACGGGGCTCACTGCCGCTGCTGCTGCCTTTTGCCCAAGCTCTGTCTGTCCCCGGTGGAGAGATGCAGGCACCAAAAGCTGCGCTGCCACTGTCACCTCTGCCCACATGCACAAGCCACGATGCCACAAGCTGGGGCCAAGAGACGGCAGTGTTCCTGTGTCTGCTGCCATGAGCAAACCATAAGTCCCTCTTCCTCTTGCCACTGTCTCCATCCAAAGCACAGGTTCCCACACAGCAACAGACCCCTGCATGTGCCCGTTCCCAACGTGTGCTCCCAGCAGGACCCTCAGCAAGTGCATCCCATCACTCAGCTGCTGTCTCGGCTCCCACAGTGCCTTGGTCCAGCACCCACTGGCCTGGAGGCTGAAGGGCCATGGGAAGGGACAGGGGACCCTGATCAGTCAGAGCAAGTGGTGCTGCTCCATCACAGCCCAGCTGGGCTGGGACAGCCACCACGCACAGCACAGGGCAGCAGCCAGGTGTGAAATGGTATGAGCAGCCCTGGGCTGTGAGCATCTCTGCTGCTGCTAGCCCAGACACCAGAAGGATAAGCAAGGGAGCACCAGAGTGGCAGCAGGGGCATGTCCTGGTCGCAGCAAAAGAGAGGAAGAAAGGGAGAAAAGAAACAGAAACAGAGGAAGGAAGGAAGGAAGGAAGGAAGGAAGGAAGGGACTTGTGACCCCCCCATTCTCTCCAGGTGTTGGCTGATGTTTAGCTGCTGTGCCATTAATGGTACAGCACATGCTAGGCTGCTTTGGGGGACAGGGACACATGTGGCACTGTGCACAGGTGCATTGTCCAGGTATATGCTGCCTGGCATGAGCTTTTCATGCTTCTGTTGAGAGCACAGTGGGATGGCAGCGTGGACGAAAGGAACTGCAGCTCTAGGACACACCGGTCAAATCAAACTGGGCTTTCCCATGCTAACTGCCAAACATTGGCCAGCACAGGACCAAGCACACCCTCTTCATACCACAAACCTGCTGGTCTTTGAGGCATTTCCAACTTGCTAGAAGACACACGTGGGCAGAGCTGACCCAGGCAGCCTGGAGGGCCTTGTCAAGGGTCCCCCACTGCCCTCAGAGCATATGGAAAGAGGACCAGAATCACAGGAAGGCAAGTCCTTGGGACAGGGAACGGAGTACCGTTGGCTCACCCCAACTTGGCCCGTGTGCTTGGAAAGGGGAAGCTAAGGGGCAGTTCATTGCCAGGACACAAGAATGGCCTCATGGTGAAATGGGGGTGGTGGGGTCTCCTTGGGGATAGTGGGACCCCAACCCAGCCCTGTAGGGTGCCACCATGCCCCAGGCAACCCAACCACCCCTTGCTTTGCCATGTGCCTAAGGACAGCCCTTAAGTGGGGGGTTTATTGGGCCTGACAAGCCAGCTGGACACCAGCAGACAATCTCTGCCTTGCTGGGGACAGTCCCCCAGCAGGGTCAGACACGCTTGCCACAGAGGAGTGGAAAATTCCTCTCACTGTGCGGGCACTCCTTACAGCCTGGGCACATCAGCTGTCATTCTGCAGGACTTGGCATGCCCCAGAGTGTTTATCAACACTGTTTCGCAAGAGCCGTGGCACACAGCCTGGCAGGGCCATGCAAGCCGCTTGGGCAACCGGCTCTGCTGAAAGCCTGTTCTCTTGGGAAACACTCCGGGCAGGGAGTCCAGTGTGGGTTGTTATCATCTGAGTGGCCATCAGCACCTTCTCCTTTCTGGCCTCCTGAGTTCAAGGACGGAGCTGTGAGCTTCGGTCTTGGTCCTCTCTCAGTCCTGCAGAACCTTTCCCTTGGTCTCACCTGGCAGGGTTGTAAATGACCTCAACATGCTGGTTCCCCGCTCACCCAGGGCATGCTGCTCCATCCTCACAGGGTATATGGCTTGGTGAGGGAGTCACCCCATTCCCTCCAAGGGGTTTGGAGGTATCAGCTGGAGCAAAAGCATGAGTGTGATGACAGCACATCTGGCTGAGGGCTGCCCTGCAGGCACAGACCAGCAGCTGCATAATGCCTGAGAGATGACACAGCAGGGCCAGCCTGTCCCCAGTTAATTCCAGATGTGCACAGCTGACACAATCCCCTCAGGCAGGGAAGAAAGCAGGCACATCCTGGACGACACTGGCTGGACAGGACAGGGGACGTGGAGTTGCAATCAGGCCAGCCCTGGGAGACAGTCCGAGCCCGGCGGTTGCCCCAGCCAGGGCTGGCTATGCCCACCTAACTCCATGGTGCTGTACATGGCCATGATCAGTGGGTGCAGCAGCAGGATGTCAAGAAGGCACAGTGGCAGTGTTCAGCTCTGCTGGAGGCACCATGGAGCCCAGGAAATGTCTTAGCTGCTCTTGAAATCTCAAGATGCACCTCAAAGCCCTGCTGAAGTGGGAAATGGGTGGTGGATTTGTGGGGTGGGTGTCACTCCCTCAGAGTAAAGAAGCAAAGCATGCCCCCCCCCTCACCCTTTCAAAAGGGCCAGCAGCTCCCCTTGGCACCAAGGGGCTGCGAGGCACAGCCTCCCCCAGCAGACAAGGTCCCTCACAGTGGAACTGGGGGTGCAGGGACGGGGGGAGGTGGGGTGTTCCTGGAGCGGGGACCATCCCAGGAAGGCCAGCTGGCACCTGAAGCATTGCACAGACCCTGCCCCAATTCCAGTGCAGCTAGAGCAGCAGCGGCGAACAGGCTTCGTGCAGCCGCCAAATTGTTTGCTGGAGCAGAGACACGCATAAACATTTTGTTTAATCAAGGACTCGGAGTGAACATAGTGTACCCTGGCTCCGTGCAGAGGGAACAGCTGCGGCCCTGCGGGGCAGGGCCAGGGACACCGATCGGCGGTGGCAGAGCGACCTCCCGTGGCACGGTCCCGGCCCCGGGGTGCTCGGCACCGTCGCTGCGGCGGAGCAGAAGGAAGCCCCGTGACACCCGTGTTCCCGTCCCACCACCCTGCTCTGAAGGGAGGCTGTCCCGCGGCCGCAGGCGGCTCTGGCTGCTTGCGGGGCAGTGTCTGGCAGCTGTGCGGTGCAAGGCTTGCTGTGGCCCAGGCCTGCTGCAGCCGCGCCGGAACCCAGGGCGAGCTGGGAGAGCCCTGAGCTGCCCTGCCGGTGGGTCTGTGGGTGGGGACCTCATGGTAGTGTTGTATCGAGAGAGCCCAAGACCTTGGCAGTGCCAGCTGCTGTGTTCCCACACAGGCAGCAGGGGATCCCCTCCGTGCCCTCCTGCCCTTCCGGGAATGAGGTGTTGAGGCTGCGGACCTCCTGTGCCCCACCAGGCCCCGTGAGCACAGCGAGAGCAAGGTAAGGTCAGAGCTCTTTCTCTGCAAGCCCTGAGTGAGCAGCACGGGCACCCAACAGCTGCTGAAGGGTCCCGGGCCAGCACGTGAGAAGACAGCTGATGGAAATACGGAGCACAGAATCCCTCCGTGGTGGATCTGGCTAAGGGCAGGCTTGGAGGAACTGCCATCAAATTCAGGGGTTTTCTTCTGGGATCAGCTAGGAATTAAGCATCTGAGTTGCTGTGTTTAAACCTGAACCTTTAAACATCCCTTCCCACTCCCCCCCCCACCGCAGCAGTGTGCTGCACAAACCCCAGGTTTCTTTGGAAGCTTTATTTTAAGGATATGATTTAAAGGACTCCTTTCACAAAGAATTGTGCTATCAGGTTCTTTTTCTTCTTTTAATTTCCAAAAAGGTATTTTTTGTGCACTGAGGACCAGATCCAGAAGAGCTTTGGAGAAAGCTGTGAAGGCAGCCAGACTGCAGTATTGCCAATCAGTGCACGCCTCTTCTTCCCACCAGCTTCACACTTGGCTGCCAAGCCTGTTCCATGGCTTCCCAGGCAATTAGTGGTTACAACACACATCCACACAGCCGGCAGAACCACTCTAGCTTTCCATGTGTCCTTGATAACCTCTTGTGGTTTTTTAAGCCTTTGGTAGTAATGAAATGACTGAGAATAATGACAAGCATAAACTCCCGAAGTGCAAGACCCGGAAACCTGTTTCTCTTCTAAGCAGCTGGTGTCCCTTGGTGGGACAGGTCTGAATGGGTGCGCTTCATTCTGTATTTCGAGCCCCCATGCTCTTGGCAATCAGATTGGAGTTAACTGGCTTCTTAGTGTGCATCTAGGATGGTGTTTGCTCGGCTGGCTGGTTATGGTAACTGAAAAACAGTCCAAATCACTTCAGCCTTGCATTTTCACACCTTAGTGCTTTATTTCTAGAGGACCTTGTATCGCATTTTTTCCATTTTTCATGGAAACATAGCTCCACTGGGCTACCATGAGCTCTGGTAACTGTTCTTTTTGCTCAGCTCCCAGGAAGCTCATCAGCTTGACCTAACGGAGGAGCAGCCTGAGCTGCTATCTGGGACAGCACTGGTGTGCAGTGGGAAGAGCAGGGACAAGGGGAGCTCACAGATCAGCAATGTGGCAGCTGATCCAGTGTGAATTTAAAAGCTCTGTTCTTGAAATGTTAAAAGACAGAGATTAAGGAAGACACTTTCCACGGCAAACAAAATGCCAGAGCTTAGGGAAGGTCTCTGCAGAGCAGCAACAGAAGCAGAGACCCAGGACAGAAATGTTTTGGTTTGTACCCCTCTCTGCCAACATTTGGGCAGGATTTGAAGGGGGGAAACCATGAATCCACCAAGAGATTGAGGAAAAAAACTGATAAAAGCACTGCTGGGATTATATTTAGGAGGGTAATTCAGAGGAGTTTTACTATTTTAGCTCTGGAAGACAGAGGACACCTGAGTTACTCCTGAGCTCTGAGGGAGCCCTGATCAGCTCTCCTCTCTCTTCTCGTCTCCCTCTCCTCTCTTCTCTTCTCCTCTCCTCTCCTCTCCTCTCCTCTCGCATCAGGCAGGGAGAAAGAAGTCTCTTTGATAAGATTATGGAAAAAGAACTACGATCAAGATTACTTCCATGTCAGCTTAGGTTTTAGGGGACNCTCTCCTCTCCTCTCCTCTCCTCTTGCATCAGGCAGGGAGAAAGAAGTCTCTTTGATAAGATTATGGAAAAAGAACTACGATCAAGATTACTTCCATGTCAGCTTAGGTTTTAGGGGACAGAGGTCGGCCGATGGCCTTCTAGGGCGTGTGTGCTGCAGATTGTTCTATAAATGCTGACATGTTGACTTTGCAGTCATAAAAGATTTTCACAAGAAATGTATCCCTTTGTAGCTTTGCTTTGCACTGATAATTCAATTGCCAACTATGTGGAAGGGAAGAGATGCAGTAAGGCCTACTCACATGCTGCTTAAATCCTTCCTTTAAAAGATATGATTTTTCCCCCAGCATTACCCATTACCAATTCTTTTGCCCTGAGAGTTGAGGATTATACAGTGCTTCTTCCAGTTTCCGTAATCAAGCACCTGAACACCACAGAGCATGTTTAAAAGTGTGATAATAGCAACGGGAAAGCTTGACAATGAGGCTCGGTGTTTATAATGCAAAAGAACATTATAATTTGATGTCAGCGTTAAACTGATCGTTGTTAATGTCCCATAGGTAGGTAACACCTGACAGACGTTTGTGTGCACAGCCTGACCCTGAGGACAGGCTTTTGGACGGGGACGGGCAACCTCTGCAGGAAAGGGAAGCGTCTCCTTCACAGTCCAGCACGGGACGTTGCCGAGGGCAGCCCAGAGTCACTGCGGCTGTGGCCTCAGCCCCGGCGCCTCCGGCTGCGGCCGCACCTGTCCAGGTGAGGCTGTCAGTGCAGCCCCTGTCGGGGCGCGTTTCGCTAACCCGCACACGCCGCACGTCGGGAGTGCCGCTGTCACCTCGCACCAGCACAGCTCGGCTGCCGTGTGCGCCCCCGACCCGTTGCCTTTGTCCCGGAGCAGAGGAGCGGGCGGGCCGGGGCGGGCACAGCGGAGATGAGCGCCGCGCAGCGAGACAGAAGGTGGGCGAGGCCGCCCGTCCCCCCGCCCCCGCGGGCACCGCTGCGCTCCCGGGAAGGCCC